>PVJO010024640.1:0-24016 GCA_004026905.1 Hystrix cristata
ACCAATCAATCAGTAAGAGAATATAAATAACGCTGCACTGAATACTATAAATTTGAAACATGCAATTTAAAGTACATTGTGAACAGCAAGAAGACTTCAGGAAAAAAAGATCATAAGAAACATACACCCAACACATCTCACCACTGGTTAACCAAAAATGATGAAATAATAGTAACACACACATCTCCCAGTTGACCACAATAATTTGTTCATGACAACTGACACTGGGCGTAAGAGTGCCAAATGAGGCATTATTTTAAATAGGGAAATTAAAAATGTCCTGCGTATCAATCTTCCCATCATTTCACTTCCCATCATTTTAAATAGAGAAATTTAAAATGTTCTGCATATCAATTTAAAAACCTATAAAGAATTTCTTAAAATGAAATTAAAACAAGGTAAAATGCCTGTACATAAAACAACTATTGTATTGGTCTGTAAAATACATAAAACACCGAAAATAAGGTCAATAGCAATCACTCAGTACCAAAAAGTGGCCTCATTTCATGCTACCATCAAGCAGCAAATGCCCCCAGGTGACACCCGGTAAACTTTCCAAATCATCCACCAAGGACTCTGATGATCTACTAACTACATCTGGAATGCCATTTAAGACCTTCTGCATATGGCTTCGAGTGGGGGCACACTCCTGTGATTCCAGCACTGCGGGAGGCTGAGGCAAGAGGATGACAAATTCAAGCCCAGCGTGGGCATAACTTAGTGATTTAGCAAGACTATGTCTCAAAATAAAAAATAAGATAGACTGCAGATGTGGCTCAGTGCGGAGGTTCTGGATTCAATCCCCAGCACCAGAAAAAGTAAATAAGGATTTTCTGCATGTAGTTTTTAGAAAATAAACATAAATTTTGCCCTTACGAATAGCAATTTAAAACACTGTGTTGAAAGATTTCTACGCCATATAAAATTTGGATATTTAAAAGAGGCAGATGATCCATGTAGGGTACTGTCTATACTTGGAAGAGATGCCTGTCCTTATATTCTTTATATGATCTGATGATTATGAATCAAGAGCCAAAGGGTAGATAAAACTCTATTAATTTGTGGAGAGTCAGATCTTTAAAAATAATTCTCATTTTTTTGAGTAGTAGTGGGTCAATACTATTCAAGCTACAATCCACTCAGGGCTGACCTCAATACCCAGCTAGCTTTCCACAGAAGATGCTTCATCAAAGGAAAAAAAGCCCTGAAAGTCACAGTCCCCAGATGCATGCAGTTCTATGGGTCTGGTCATCTAAAATACTAACATGTTGAAATTTCTGGAATATGTGATACCCTGCTACATTAATGATCTACATGAAATTGCAGCAAATTTTTAAAGATAAATATAAATTATAAGATATTATAATTATAAAATGTTATTTTCCTTAATGATATCACATATTATGTTTTTAATGAAAACTAGAACACATGAGAAAGTATCATCCATGACTTAAACAGTTAGATATTTCTTATATTTTTGTTCAACAATTTTTAAGTAAAGAAAAAGTATCTACTTAGTATTTACATCAAGAAATATTTTTTCAGGTTGTGTCCAAGGACTGAGGGTTTTCAAGATCACAGAATTTTTTGGACAGATTTGTGAGAGCTATGTTGATGGGTTAAGCAGTAGCAACTTTGGATAGGAAGATCTTTAAAACTATTTCTCGTTTCTGGTCTAGTGTACTTTTGGGTTTTTTTTTTTATTAGTACATGTTTGTAGTACCTAATGTTTACAATCCTTGTGTGGCACTAGTACATGTACATAACACCGCTTAATTCCTTTTTCATCCCCTTTTCCTCCCTTCTCCCCACTTCGTCAATCTCTTGATCCCCTTCCCATTTGCAAAAGATGTCCCTACTTCCTATTATCTACCTTTTATTTTGTTCTCTATTTATATTTTGGGTTTCTCATATAAGAGAAACCATGCACTACTTAATGAAATATTTAAGCTTGTGTGTCTGGTTTATTTCACTTAACACTATGGTCTCAAGGTGCATCCAATTTCCTACAAATGACTCAAATTTAATCTTTCTGGCAGAGTAGTACTCCACTGTGTGTAAATACTACATTTTCTTTATCCATTTCTCTACTGATGGGCATATAGGCTGCTTCCAAGATTTATCTGTTATGAATTGTACTGCTATAAACACGGGTATGCATGGATCACTGTAATAGGATGCCTTTATCTCTCTGGGGAACCATAACTGAGAAACCACGTTCCCAACAGTCTAGCTATATCCCTCTCATTCCACTCCCCACCCCACAATGGTGCTCTTGGGGTTCCAGCAGAAATGAAAAGTTGGCGATGCCACACATGCTTTTTCAAATCCCCAAGCTCTGCTTTCACCCCCCGCAGGGAAGCACCTTGGTAATCAGTGGTGACCCACAGGAAGCACTAGGCAGCTGGGGAACAAGTGGTGAAAGAGTGCTTACTTTTATTCTGTTGCTTTTGTTTTTGTTTTCTTCTTTGGTGCTGGGGCTTGAACTCAGGGCCTTGTGTTTGCTAGGCAAGCACTCTACCACTGAGCCAAATCCCCAGCAAGAGTGCTTACTTTTAAACGCCTCTCATTCTGTGGCATCTACAGTGTTTACCAGGCAAATGAATTATACAGACAGTCATAACTGATTTTTAAGACTCAGTTCAGCTACCCACTCTTAAGGAAGCCTTTTCCAACTCCAGAATCTCTCCTTCGCTCTTGCAGACCCTATGCATTCCGCACCCCAGCACATGGCACTGTGTGCTGAAATCGTTCCCCAGAGACTGCAATTGCTCTAGGGCCCAGCTCACGTCCTAGTTGTACTTACATCTCCAAGCCTAACACAGGACATGAAACTTTATAAGCTTTAAGAAAAAACTGGCCAAAACGATTACAGTAAAGGAAGTCTGCAAAATACTGTGATCCAAACTTACAATAAAATTTATTCTGAGGGCAAACAATCAGCATTTAAATCTGAACTAATTTCACTACAGAGCCCATGTGTCAAGCAAAGTATGAAGCATTTTAGGTGCCTTATCTTTTATTCCTAAACACAATCCAGCCAGGGAGAAACTGCTCTGCTCTTAGCCCCACTTCGCTGATGAGAAGTGGAGGCCTTGCAGCGGTTCCAGTTTGGCCAAGGTCACACACCTCACATGGGGCCACAGTGCTCACTTACTCAGGAGTGGCAAGACCTCTATGGGGTTCCACTGCCAATACTTTGGCTAGGTACCCGCCAATCGCAAAAATAATCTCTAGCTGGGCATGGTAGAAACACCTGTAAATCCTAGCACTCTGGAACCCTGAGGCAGGAGGCTTCCAAATTCTAGCTCAACCTGGGTAACTTAGTGAAACCCCATCTCAAAATAAAAAATAAAAAGAAGCTATAGGGGTGTACCTCAGTATGAGGGCCCCATATTTCTTATATTAATAGATACCATAAAAATGACCTTTAAAGGTAAGGTTGCAGCAATTTATATTCTCAGAGGCGTATGAAAAAAGTACTTGCCTCCTTGCTGATATTTTTGCCTATATTTAAGGGCAATTCATATTTTGTTTTTCATTAAGGATTTGTATCTTTTCCTTATTTTTATATTGGTTTGTTGATTTTTATTTAATGATTGGTAGAACCATTTTCAGTATGTTTAAGACAGTTTAGTGCTTTTAAAACCTTATTAATTTCTTTTAAAATTTAATTTGGAAATTTCATTTTTAGAGCTATCTTGCATTACTCTGTTCCCTGTTTGTATTATGATGAAATGGCCAGGAATGGTTAACTTCTAAAGAAAAGAGGTTTATTTTGGCTCGTGGTTCTGGAGGTCCAAGGTCAGGAGCCACATCTGTTGATGACCTTCTTGCTGGCAGAGCTCCATGACAACACAAGGCACCACATGGCAAGAGACATGGAACCTGCACACGTGTGTTTATGTTCTGGTCTCTCTACCTCTTCTTACAAAGCACTGACAGTGAATCCCAGGGGCCCCTGCTGACGCCCTAACACTAATCACCTCCCCAAGGCCCTAGCTTTTAGCAGCACAGTCAGGTTTAAGTTTCCACATGCTAACATCTCACAATGGAGATAAACTCCAGTATGAGTCCCAGAGGGGACAAACCCTGCTCATAGCACGGCACATCCCAACCCCAAAGCACACCACCACATCCATGAGAAAAAGCCAAGGCAAGAAACAAGAGACTTGACAAATACAATGTCTAAAGACAAAGAAGTAGGGATCTTGTTCCTTTCACATTAGCAGATCATGAAGCAAAATGATGACTCACAAGAAAATCCTCCTAAGAGGGAAATGAAATGTCTATTTTTTTTTTGAAACGTCTCTATTCACGTGATGATCATCACAGCTTCTGATGTTTGAGAACCTGAATTTTTTATTTGATGATAGTGGGGAAAAAAGGAAACAAAAAATAAACAAGCAAACAAACTCAAACATGTAGCTGTTTGCCTATGCACACGTGTATACATTTGCTTCAAATATTACAAACATTTGCTCCATATTAAAATTCAAAATAAAAAAGAATCCAAAATAACCACATATAGTACTTTAAAGTAAGCCACTAGAGACCTTACTATTGATCTATTATGAATATTTGTGTACAAAACTTTCTTCATGTATTGAATCTCTCTTGCCTAGAAGGAATTACACAATTTAACTAAAAAAAGAATAAAAATTTCTAGTCTTGATAATAAATATTCAAACCAGGGAATCTCAAAATACTTTAAAGTATACATATCCAAAATAAATACAAATTACAAATGTAAGTCAATGTAAGTCAGTGTTTTCAAAGAATAATTTAAAAGAACATATCTTCAAAACTAAGGTCATTAAAAATCCACACAAAATACACATTGTACATTTTCATCCCATCACAACTTTGGAGATTTAGAATTAACAGCCAGCCCTGAAGCCCTACTTCCTGTCCCAGACCTTGCCTGCCAGCACATCACATAGTCACTCAATTCATCCTCACCGCACTGGATGGGGCAGGTGCTCTACTGTCCCCATTTTACAGGGGGAGAACTGAAGTGACAAGATGATGCCCATGGTCACAAAATTATGCAAAGGTGACCAAGTATTCCAACACAGAGCACAGGCTATCAAAGGAGTGCAACAACCAGGCCTGTCCCTGCCTCAGTGTCTTGCTGCTGTCATCAACACTGAGGATTAGACATGAAATCTCAAGAGCTGAACAAACTGAAAATCCAACAATCTTAGCTTCACTAGAGAAGTCAGGTCTTGGGCAAACCTGTTGCCCAAACCCAGGTGAGAGAAACAGGCAAATAGAGACAACCACAACTTACAAAAAACCACCGTAAGAACTGAGCCAGGACAGGGAAGCCTACCTGAGACACAACAACTAATTCCCAGGAGCCAATAATTGCAGGCCCTCACATTTTTAAGTTTTGCATCCTGGAGCTCTACCAGATTCTCATAGTAGATGTAAGAGAAAAACCCCCTGGACTCGGGCAAGGGGAGGGAAAGGGAGCCCTTATGAAATGTGCCAGGGCATTCTGTTCTTATTACAAGGTCAGCTCTCTTAGGAGGAACCATTTAACCAGAACTGAACCTGCTTAAGGACTGGCAGAGTCTAACTGACCCAAGAGCAAGCTTGGTATCCCAAGACAGCCCGCATCGGCCTCACACAAAGAGAAGGCAACTCCCACCTCCAGCCATTCCAGACATATCATGTACAGGTACAAATTCCCTATACTGAATGTGATCATTTTATATATATATATATATGTGTGTGTGTGTGTGTGTGTGTGTGTGTGTGTGTGTGTGTGTGTATGTGTATATATATATAAAGTGTACCAATAAAATTAATTTAAAAACACTGGAGAAGGCACAGATGGCCTGAGGATGGGAGAAAAATTTTCCACCACAACAGGAAAGGCATGACCCTCCCAAGACAGAATTGACAAGCTGGACTTGATTAATATTTAAAATTTTTCTGCACTGAGAAAGACAAACCATGGACTGAGAGAAAAATAACTGGAGACACAGATAATATTTATATTGTTTACAAGAGCATTATAGCAACCAGCATAAAATCATGAATCTGTGTAATGATATTTGGGAAAAAGTATTTGCAAAAGATATATTTGATAAAGGACTCTTCTCTAAAATATACAAAGAATTCTTAAATCCCAGCAATAAGAAAATGAACAATCCAATCAAAAAATGGGTCAAAGACTACCAGACACCTGACCAAAGAAGATACACACAGCAAATACCATGAAAAACTATCTATTCACGTATCACAAAGGAAATGCAAAATAAAACAGCAATGAGCTATCTCTCGTATAAAAATCACCCAGGGGCTGAGGGATTTAGCTCAGCGGTTAGAGCCCAAGGCCCTGAGTTCGATCCCCAGCACCAAAAAAAAAATAAAATAAAATAAAAAAATAAAAAAAATAAAGATAAAAATAAAAATCGCCCAAACCAGAACACCAACACCAAATGCTGGCAAGGACACAGAAAACCAGAACTCTCACTGCTGCTCGGAAGGTAAAACAGTACAACCACTGTGAAGGAGAGCTGGTGGCTTTTTACACAACTAAACCTAACTTTTACAACCTAGCATTGCACTCCTTGGTATCTACCCAAAAGAAGTGAAAACCTATGTCCACACAACAATCTGTACCTGGATGTTTACAGTACTTTATGTATAACTGCCAAAACTCAGAACAAACCAAGATCTCCTCCAGGAAGTTAAGGGACAAATAAACTAGCACATCAAACCAATGGAATATTATTTAATGCTAAAAAGAAATGAAAAGCCAAGAAGGAAACTTAACTGCATATTACTAAGTGAAGGACTATGACAGTGAAAAGAGCAGCATGGTGCACAGGTGCAGAGGAAGGAGGGATAAACAGGAAGGGGACAACACTCAATCATGTACACACACTGTTATACATTGGTCCAAACCCACAGAGTGCACGATACCAACAATGAACCCTGATGTGAAATATGGACTGTGGGTGATAATGTTGAGGGGATACAGGTTCATCAATTGTAATGAACACTACTCTGGTGCACGGTGCTGATAATGGGCGATACATGTGCCTGTGAGAGAATCTCTGCACCTTCTGCTCGATTTTGTTGTGAATCTAATGAACAAAGTCTATTAGAAAAACTAACCCTGCCACCCTACCTTACTTCACACGCAAAATTAACTTGAGATGGTTCACAGGCTCAAATACAAAAGAAAAAAATAATACTCTGAAAGAAGAAAGCATAGGAAACTATCTTCATGACCTTGGGTGGGCAAAGATTTCATAAACAGAACATTAAAAAGCACTAAACATACAATGTGTAAAAACTGATAAACAGGACTTTATTAAAGAACTCTTTTAACAAATAATACTATTAAGAGTTAAACTGGCAAAGACAGATTGGGAGACAATATCTTTAATACATATGTCTAACAAAGCACCTGCATCCAGAATGTATTTTTAAAATATCTACAAATAAATAAGAAAACAACAATGATCCAAATAGAAGCAGACAAGAGCTATGAGCACACAAGTTACATTTTAAAAAGATATCCAAATGGCCAAGAAGCATCTGAAAATAGCTGATATAAAAGATACCCACTGTGTAAACACAAAATAAAATCACAGTGAAATATCACTAAGCAACAACCTGAATGGCTAAATTTTAAAAAAAGAAAGAAAAGATTAGTGAGTATATAGAACAACTGGCCCTTTCATATACTATGTGTGATAGTGTAAATCAATACAAATTACTGAGAACTACCTGATAGTATCTACTAAAATGGGACATACACTTATCCTATACTCAAGCTATAGATACAGATTGATGATATATATATAGATAAATCTCCAACTGAAATGCACATATATATGCACCAAAAAAATACAAGAATGTCCATAAAAATCATCTATAATAGTCAAAACTATGAAACAATTCAAATGCCCATCAATGGTAAAAACACTAAATAATTCATGGTCCATACTATATAACGATAAAAATGAATGAAGCACTATTCCTTGGATCATCATAGAGGAATATTGAAACAAAATCCTGAGCAAAAGAAATCAGACACAAAAGTATACATAATAAATAAATGGCTTCATTTATATAAAGTTCAAAAAGTAGGCAAAACAAAAATAATTTAAAAGTTCAATAATAAGCGAAGTCCTATATTTGGTATAGCTGTTCATGTTATTTTATATACAAATTGTTACCAAAAATGTAACTCCTCTTCACATGTGAACACACACACATACACACACAGGTGTAAAATGTAGGAGACTCACAGCAACACAGTGAGTGTGCAGCAGCTTCCGGCTGCACCTTGTCCCAACTGACTACATTTTGCACAGAGCAGCAACATCCCAGTCATCTTATTTTCTTCATTATGGCAATACTATCTTCTAAGTGAGTTGGGCAGATATGGTTCCACACTTTTGTGAGCTGGTAGAAGGAAATGTCTTTAATTTCTTCATTAAATAACTTGACTACTCTTGGTTCAAAGGTTAATATTCCTTTTATTCATATCTATGGTTCTTCATCCTGATTCCATCCTTCTCATTCATTCTACTACACGGCCTCTACACAAAACACCACACTAAATTTCTTTTCGAAATAATCATTAAAGACCAACTGGTAAATCAAGCTTCTTTTTCATCCTACCTTGACCTTTACTTTATCTTTCCGGAAACTCATGGTTGCCTTGAATTACATGTCATATAACACCATGCTTGCATGGAATTGAACCAACATCTTTATCAAAATCCTCTATATGGCTTTACCTTGAAACCTTTAACATTTTTCTTCCCAAGACTCCTTCTTTGGTCTTCCTCTGGCACTTCTTGGGTAATTCTATGCACGTCCTTGTCTTCCACTACAACCTGCTACTAAAGAGATGACTTTCAAATCTGCACACGTATAGTCCAGCATTCCCTGAATCTCTACCCATATGAACAATTATCTACTAGATATCTGATTCCTCAATATGAACCTAACATGCAATACATCTATATTTCCCTAAAACAAGCTCAGACAGAAGTCAGGCCTGGAGGAAATCTTGTTACTAAGGAATTTCCTGGGAGTAGAGGGAAATAACCAGCTTGCAGATACTGGTGTTGGATGACGCTACTAGAAAGGAGTCTTCTGAGTTCAGAAGTGGCTAAAACCAGAATATGACATTAGCCAAACAGAGAAGGTGAAATGGCATTAAATTCAAGCTGGGTGGCGTCAATACCCTTGAGACATCTCTGCCTGTGGAAAGGGTCCCACAGGAGACGAGAAGGTAAAGGGCCAAGATAAAGCCTCAATAAATGCTATACCATTCCTTGGTAAGTGTCTGAAGGAATTAAGGTCAACATACTACAGAGATACCTACAGACCTGTGTTTACTGCGACACAAGTCACAATAGCCAAGGTATTAAGCCAGGCTAGATGCCCATCAATGGATGAATGAATAGAGAAAATGATACACACACACGCACACACACACACACACACACACACACACACACACAGGACTATTATTCAGCATTAAAAAATAAAATTATGTCATCTGCAGGAAAATGGATGGAATTGGAGATTGTCAGGCTTAGCAAAATAAGCCCGATTCAGAAAGACAAGTGTTGTATGTTTTCCCTAACATGTGAAATCTAAAACAAAAAACAAACAAACAAAAAAACCCATAAAAGTAGAAAGGAAACTATTAGACAAGGCGGGGGGGATAAGAGAGAGGGGACATATGAGAGGCTAATAAGTGAAACAGATATGATCAAAACCTACTATATGCATCTATGAAAATGCCACTGTGCAATCCATCATTTTGTAAATTAATATGTACTAATGTATATTTAGCAGACATCTAGACCAGCAAAATGGGCTAACGCTCAAGAACAGACTTTGTCACTGACATGGGAAATAAACCAAACAGGTCAGTAAGCAGGGAGCCAGTGAGAACAAGGAAAACAGAACGGCTCATCCGGAAAGGAAGGGAAGGAAGAAGATACTGTGTTTCACTGACTCCAGGTACTAGAGTCCCCAACACATCACTGCTTTCTATACCATTCTATAAATGTCTCTCTATTAGGAAAGTAACAATGCTACCCATCTCAGGTTGCATCCAATTCTACAAATGCTAAACCAAGGCAAGTTGTACACACTGCAGCTCAGGAAGAGCAGAGGTGCTGGGACTCCCTCTCAAGTGGTTAGCACAGTCAGGCCCCAGGATGGGAAGATGAACACAGGAACATCACACATGCCTGCTGGTCCTGCTACTGGCCAAAAGCAGGAAACCAGGAAGATGAAGGACAATACTGTCTTGAAAAGGAACATCGCAGAGCAATTTAATAGCACAGGACAATGTGTATGGCACGGTGCTAAACAACAATAATAAAAGCAACATACAACACTGAATCATGGATACAAGAGCACCTTCTCCAGTCCCAAAAGAGGACAACACAAGAGTGCTTCAAAGGTCAATAGTTATCATCTCAAGGCTGGAAGTATAGGTAATATCCTTTCTTATTACTTTAAGTTTCTCTTTCCAGCATTTTCATAATTCACACATAATACTTTTATAATCAGAGATGAGAAGGTCAAATATTAAATGTTTTTTAAGTTGCAAATTATGGGCCACAAGCAAGCACTGATCTATTCAAGTATGAGATGCAGAGATGCCTCCTGAAATCTGCCCTCCTTAACAACTGAATAATATTGCTCAAACAATGAGGCAAGTCAGAGCACCCGAACAGCTGAGAAAGGAGGCTAATGTTCATTTCTGATGTCCAAGAACATGTAAAGCAGGTAACTATGTTCATCTTTGCCTTTTTAAATGTGAGGTTTCAAGAACTGAACGTGGGAAAAGATTGAGTACTTCAATTTCCTACTGGATCTTGAGCTTGGCACAATTATGAGCCAGCAGAAACATATCTGGTCACACTGCTGATGAAGGTCTACTGCTGAAGGAGGCAGTGTTTGTCTTGTACAAGAAGGATTACTCTTTTTAAAAAACTGGTAAGTACCTGTCACAGACAGAAACAGAAGCTAACACGTTTTTTGCCCTGTTATCTTGACAGAATTATTTTTTAGCCCCACATACTCAAGTACCAATATAGTCCTCTCCTCATATTGAACAGGAACATTCTGATAAAGGATAATGATCAAAAATGTAAACACTATGACTGCCAAGAGTCAAAAAACAAAATACTCTGCATTCTACTTTGGGTAACACTAACATAAGTAGAGATGGAAAATGTTGGGACAATCAAATTTCCTTATTTATAAGATTCAAAACAGTCTCTCTCCGGATGCCCTCCTTGCTTGGGTATACTAAAAAGCCCAAGCAAGTAATAGGGGTAAGAGTATGGATGCTCTCACTGAGACAGCTCATATAGCACTTCTGTTCAACAACTCAAATGATATCAGATTTAGTAATATTTTTGACTATAGCTGATAAATACAGCTCAACATATATTTTTACTTTTGGGGTGGCTAAAAGCAGTAAAACATCCTTTCTTTCTCTCTTTTTTTGGTGTTTTGAGACAGGCCTTGAACTTACTATGTAGCCCAGTCTAGTCTCAAACTTACAGTGATCCTCCTGCCTCATCTTCCCAAATGCTGGGATTAAAGGTGTATGCCACCACACCAAGCCAACAATCTTTTCTTAAAACTATCAACTATGCTTTTTAATATCAAATACTCAGAAGAAAATAACAGCTTGAGTTAATTTAAAACAAACCTTTTAAGAGCAGCTTCCAACCACAGTCCTTTCTTAAATGGCAACATAGACAATGCAAGAATAAAAATTATTAACTCTGATTACTACAAAATGCCTATAAAACAATTGCCCTAATATGTGGGTGAAGAGTTTAAATGGCCAAGGCAACTTTTCCACCTGGAATTACAAGGAGGCAGCAGTGAAATGATGTTCAAGAGGCTCCTGTGTTAGATACTATAGAATGTGAAGTTACTACACTACTACCAGTGAGACAGCCAAGAGTAGCTAGGCTCTTGGACATCCAAAGGCTAGTGACTTTGAGGTGAGAACTCATTTTTAGAAAATACTGGCCAGAGGAAAAAGTAAGCTATTAAGCTATTCCACCAACGCCTTGACATCATCATGCTCTGACTCAGAACCCAGGCGAACAACAATCTCAGATGTGTCTGACACCACAGACCCCACGGCTGACTCGTAACTGAGTGCTCTCTGATTCTGACGCTCTGTAGCTCCTGCCTCAGTAACCTGTGAAGGTGACGTGGAGCAATCAAAGTACTGCCTTTTTTAGATTTTTTAAACAACATCAGTGTTAATAACCAAAGGAGGCCTCAATTTAACTTCTCAAGCCTAAAAAAATTACGTAGCTGAACAGTCAGTAAAACGTATTACAAAGCTCTGCTGAGTTTCCATTCATTCATTCTTTTAAAACAAAAAAATTGTTAAAGCCATAAAAAGTGCTGTGCTAGACACTGCAGAATCCTGTGCAGGCATGCACAAGCAGTCCTCTGTGGAAGAGAGTGGCTAGGATAAAAGAAGAGGGGAAAAAGTCTTTTTATAGATCTAAAACTCAGAGGGATAGAAAGACAGGTAACTGCAGCTAGAAAAGGTTGCACATGGCAGTAACATCCAGCTGAGCCGGGAGGAGGCACAGGATTTCTACAAGGAAAGAACAAAAAGGAAAGACATTCCATGATCCGGAGCAAGGAGCCCCAAAGACCCAGAAGAGATGAAGGGCAGGGGCACAACAGAAGCAGGCAGTTCTGGGGACCAGAGTGGACACTACGTCTGGAGAGGAACCCTGAGGCCAGATGAGGGTAGGTTCTGAACGTCAGAGTCAGAGCCAGGCAAAGGACCGGAAAGGACATCTTCTGGGACAGTGATTCCTGAATCTAGTTGGGCTGTTCAATACACAGACTCTCGAACAATACCAGGAACAAGAAAGTGTCATGCCTGGGACTATAGATACCTCTCTCTATACATACATGACAGGCAAATGGTGTAGAGCAGGCATAGTGCTGCAAACTTCAGAGAAACTCAATATAATTCTCAGTGAATTTGGGAAATGTAGTAAGTAAATGTTCATGTTCCTCAAAAGAGGAAGTCTTGAGTTGGGCTTGGTGGTGCACACCTGTAATCCCAGCACTCGGGAGGCTGAGGCAGAAGGATCACCAGGAGTCCCAGGCCAGCCTGGGCTACATAGTGAATTCAAGGCCAGTTTGGATTACATACTGAGGTCCTGTCTCAAAAACAAGGGGGGTGGTCTTAAAAAGTTAAAAATTTTATTTAGTCCTTAAACTTTCAAAAAGAAAACAGGAGAAAATGCTTCTCCATTCTTTTTTCCTTCTTCTTTTATTTATTGCTAGGACATCATAATTCTTACCTTTGCTTCTAAAGCCTTTAAACTGTCAAGGAATCTTTGCCAGAAATCCTTGAAGAGCGGGCGGTCAATTTTCTTCAGACTATCTTTGGTGCTGGCATCCACACTGACATACAGCTGAGTAACTGGCTTTAGGTTTCTTGGTAATTAAAAAAAGAAAAGAAAACAAAATTATGCCTATGTGAGGCTTTTCGTGACAGATTTAAATCTGCAACAGACGTAGTGACTAAACATTTCATTGCATCTAGAGGCTTCAATTTGCCCAGAAGACTGAAGTAATGATTTGAATAACGGGACAAAGAGACTCCTAGTTATTTATTTTAAATGACCAAACACCATCTCTACCTAATACATGGAAACCATCAATTACTTGAAATCAGTGACTTTTCCAACACTAAGCTTTAATGGAAAATATAATGAAATCTAACTTTAGGCCTGGCAGCATCACTCCAGCAGTTAGAGGGGCTCTCAGACCTTACTTTCCCCCTAAACTCTGCTATCCAGACTTCCAGAGTCGATAACCTCACAACTGTGTAGATCCAGAAGCAGAAGTGGGATCCAAGTGATACCTGTGTGAGCAAGCAATGACCCACAGGGAAGTTTTAAGCAAAGTAGGAGTGGGACTCAGGAGAGAATTGGCTGCTGCAGATGTGTACTTTTTCTGCCTCTGATCAGTTTCATGAATGCACTCAGTCTAGTCTTCTCTCAAATCCACAAGCTCATGCATCCTACCAGGTACTACGCAAGTTAAGCTTTACATCTAGACTGTACATCTTCCCAGATCTCTCCCTGCCTTCTTTCAGGTGGGTCTCAGAAACTCTTTAGTGAAGTCAGAGCTAACTAGAAGAGAAAAAAACTCCCTCCTGAAAATCCTCTTGCCAAATTCTCCCACTATTAATTCTCTACAATTCTTCCACAATAGTCCACATTTACTTGTAGAATGGTCTTTACATGTTATTTTTGTCTCAAAGTCCATACGCTTTGAAAAACAGAGATAATACTCACAAGCCATCAAATTCACCATGCATGTGCTTTTTACATCAATCACTATCACCCTTATCAATTACTGAGTAGAAGACGTTTGAAGGGCTGGCTTTTTATTCAGCCTCATAAGCAGATACTTATGGCTCCTTTTTTAGTAAATATTGTTGACTTAGGCAGACAACACTTTTAAGGGAATGTAGACCAAACAAATGTTTGCAATGATCTAGCTTCGTGACATACAGAAAAATAAGAAATGTCTAGAAGAAACTCTGACCAAAGGGAGGAAAGAGGTGATTAAAACACAGGCAAAGTCTGATTGTTTTACCCCTCTGCCATACTGACATACAAGGGAAATCCTTACAAGTTCTGTGAAGTGTTGTTGCCAAGCAAGGCACTGATCATTGAAAATACAAAACAGACCTGGATGCCTGTAATCCCAGCACTTGGGAGGCTGAGGCAGGAGGATTGTCACCTGGACTATATATAGTGAGTTCAAGGCCAGGCTCAACTACATGGTGAGACCCTGTCTCAAAAAGAAAAAGAAAAGAAAGAAAGAAAATACAAAACAGCAGCATTTGTACAGGTAGCCCCTGTCTCACCACCCCTGTGCTGGAGGTCTCTGCAGTAACAGACAAGCTATGCTATCTTAACTGGTACCAAAAAAGGCTGTTTTCATGATTACTGCTGGCTCTCATCTTCTGATACTTACAGGACACTGGCATAAAGCTTCCTGGTACAAAATGGGAACAGGCCTGACATTTCTACCATGCCTCTACTTAAAATGATGAACAGTAAACTCCACAAGCCATACTTATTTTACAAACATCTGTTATTTTTCAAAAGGGATGCCCTGGACCTGACAGCACTAGTAGGGAATTCTAGTCAACACTAAATGTGTGTGAGATATTGCAGTCAAGGTAGTCCACAGCTCTTTTGCCAAGGAGCAGAGAAAGGATGGAAAAGAGGAAAGATCTCTAGAATTATAGAACACATCTCTCATCTACAGCAGAAAGAGATCTTGGGGGAAGCGGGTCTTTCTAAGCCTCGGAGATCCCATTTCTTCTTAGTCCCGGTCTTATTTACCAGGACAGGCAATGAGGCTCCCCGCATGGTCATTTACCTGTCTCCATTCTATAAAGAGAGAGCATCAATTTTAGTTTCCAAAAGTGAGAGAACGTTGTATCATTGATGTCACCAGAACAATTCTCATGTCTGAGAATCTCACATCACTTCTAGAACAATTAAAAAGGACAATACTTGGGATATACAACCTTAAGCCCAATCCCCAATAAAAAAATGTCTAATAACTCTTGATGTCATTATTGTGATGACTTTACATCTTAATTTTAAATCGGAGTCAAGAACGATCCTATATGGTAATGCACTGATAATTAAGCATAAAAATCTCTCTCGATCTTTCCTTTCTATATAGGTTACTAACCCTCATTCTATCCTCCAAAGAATATGGTTTAGAAGGTAGAATGAGGCTTAATAATATCTACAAAAAGAGGAATAAAAGAGATTTTATGCTTGTAAGAAATCCAAGTAAGGAAGTTTGATTCTCCCATTAAGATAAAATATAACCAGAGTGGCCCAAACAGCCCATGTTATTAAAACTCAAATCTCTAAGGCAATCTGGAGCCATCAGAGCAGGCCAAATAATTGAGAATGAAGAGAGGAGAAGAGCAAAGGAGAAAGAGAAAAATACTTTAACATTGGCCAGGATGTACCATGCCCCGGGCACACTGTGCTCCCTGCTTCATCCTTCTCTTCAGGTCACTGGATCCGCACAGAAAAACTGGAGAGCTGCAGCTTAGGCCCATTTTCAAGATGAAGCTGAGGTTAAAGGAAGCAAAGTAGCTCGTGCACAATCCCATGCAAAGTAACTGCCTCCCAGAGGCTCCACAAACCTATTCCCCAACCCTGCCCCACACCAGCACCATTCACAGTATGGTTCCATATTCCAGTCACTCAGCCAAAGGTAACAAACGGTATCACATAAAATAAAAACTCCAAGAGAACACAGACGACTCATGAAATACAGTGTTTGACTGCAGAGCCCTAAAAGAAGCCAAAACTCTGAGCCTTTGGGAAGAAATGCTAAACTCAGTTTCTTTTCACAAGCTATGTTCTCAACCAGCACTTGCTCAGGGCCAAGCTGAACTCACAGTGGACTCACAGAGGCTCAGCCTGCAACACTCAGGCTCAGGAGGGGAGACACATGGATGAGCCTCCCGGAAGGAGCTATGCGGGGGAGTGCAGAAGGAAAAAATGAAGATGATTTGTGAGAATTAAGAAAGGTCTAACAAATAAGGTGAAAGACACGCTGACCTTTGAACGACACAGTGTTCGTGAAGAAGGGAGTGAGGAGGTCATTTCTCAGATGACCAAAGGAGAACCTCTCTGGAGGCAGGGCTAAATGCAAGCACAGACTGTACAGTGTCTAGAACAGAGGTGCAAACACACATGCATATCTGCAGGGGTCCGGACATAGCGGGAGTCAAGTAAGCCACTTCTAAGGGGAAAAACGTTATTTGAAAGGCAAAATTCAGATCACATATAAAACAGACACGATTCTTTTCCTTACTCAAAGTGATACACTTTCCTTCATTTCTCTTGGACCACGTGGTACTCTGTGTCCACCTTTCCCTATTCCTCTTTTGTTACAAATGGAGACAGTGATTCTCTCCTATAAGAAAATCCACAGTGCAATCTCTGCAACAAGTGGCAGATGACACATGGCTTCGGGGCTGAGGCGCCATGAAAGAGATGGTGAAGAATGCAGAGACAGAAAAGTGCAGTCTCCAGGGGAAAGGTTAAGTACCTTTGGGCTCCTGATGACTTTCACCAGATCATCCTTTTTTCACAAGCCAAAAGCTTAGATGTTATGCAAAACCTCTTGATTTTAAATGTTGGCTCAAAATGAAAAAAATAAAGCTTTTAAACATGATGCAGGAAAAACTAAACCTATTTCTTATCAACTGCCAGCTTGAGACCTCTGGGCTTGAGGATTAAGTGGATTGCATACTGTCTTGGGCAACCACACAATTATAATATTTTTTTTTCCAATTAAATTCCTGAAAATATGGGTCCCAATACATTCAAGGTTACACCTCCTGATAAGTGCAGTCCATTGTGCCATGTGTTCACTGCGTACATAGCCATAAATCCCTCCTCTCCTGTGTCCCTGTTCCCTCGCCCTATAGCTCTGAGTTCCCTCTCTGGGACTCTAAGTGCAGCAGCGTGACTTGCTTTAGCCAACAGGAAATGAGCAAATGTGATGTGAGCAGGGGATGAAAGACGCTTGTGCATTGGGGTTGCTCCCTCTTGCCGCTCTCTGAACTCCTGCCACCCTGCAAATCAAGTTCAGAGAAGCCTACTGGAAGATAAGAAGCCACATGAATAGAGGTGCCAGGAATCCCAGCAAAGGTTATGCTAAACCAGCCACCCCAGGGGACCTGCCCACACCTCGGCAACACTGCGACCAGCAGACGTGGCCAAGAGCAAAAGATCCAGCTGAGATGCAGAATTATGAGCTAAATAAATGGTTGTTAGTTGAGCCATGCAGCTAGAGGGTAAAGCCAAAGATGGTTGATACATGCTAAAATATCTCAGTAACATTCCTATCAAGGGATCACTCTAAAAACACTTGTGGTTCATCTAAGACGACTTTTCCTCAAAAGAACAGCTTTTTTCTTGCCCAATCGTCAACAGCATTGTACACATTCTGATCACTTTCATTAGCCTGTCTTGACCAGCAAAAACATAAAGCAACTGAGACAGTACAACAGCTTTCTCGTGTGCTTCCCAACGCAAGGAGCAGCCAACAGGGACTGTATGATGCTGGCTCTCTCAGGACCCCTTGCTGTGAAAACTCCCTGCAGGAAGAGAAGGGTCAGCCGAGAGTCACGTGCCTTGGACCTGGAGGGAGACTGAACTCTCTTAGGACAAGGCCTCTGAACAGGCCGCCAGGCTGAATGCCTGCATGTGGGCCATGGAAGAACAAGCACCAAAGCCAAGAAGCTCCTCAAAAGATGACAGAGTATGGTAGAACTATAGTAAAAAAAAGTTTCTTAATTTAAAAAAATAAAAAGCACAGTAAGCCAGCAAACCACCAGACAGCAAACCACCAGACAGCATCACTAAAATGCTTTAAAAATGGTTGCAAGAGGGTCACCTAAGAGTCGAACTGAATGAGCTGACTTGTTGCGTACCATGAACATCAGGGAAACTTCCAAAACTCACAACCTCCGTACAACATTAATCTACAGCCTTTTTTTCTCTGAAAGAAAGATATCAAAGACAACTGGTACTTGGGTCCCTACTAATTAACAGAAATAATGCTACCTCTACCTAGAGAGCTATTTTTCTTTCTATTTTCTCTTGGGCCATGGAAGGAGCCCTTAACTCAGGACAGAGAAGTGTAAAGTCATGAATAAGAAGTGTGATCAAAAATATAATGATTTAAACACACTTATCCCATGGTTTTCTTGCCACTTTCTGAAGTTCTAGAAATCCTCTTTTGTGTCTTTATAAAATATGATCAAAAATACCATGAATGATGCTGCTAAGTATCATCCAAGAGAAAGGCGGGCTCATAAAAACATTATGGCGTGTCTTCATGTACCTCTTTTACCAGATGTGGCACCAAAAATATGATGCTGTGCATTTTGATCACCCTTGGTGTTTCTTCCTGAGCCCAGGAAAGAACTTAAAAATCATGCAGCCTAACTTCCATGTCTAATCTCTAATCCGTGATTTTAAAATCAGGACCTTCAATGACCTTTAAACATCTAAAAATGGCCTGGTGACATAAGTATATGGTAGAATGTTGGCCTACCATGCTTCAGGCCAACACTACCATTTAAAAAAAAAAAAGAACTTCCTTTTTTTTCTATATTATGCCTCAAAGAACTAACCCTTCCATTTTCAAAATTCTGTATTCAACATCTGAGAAATTTGCCTCTGATCATATCCAACCAGGCAGCACTCCCACTGCATCACCTCATCTTACCCTGCCCAAAGCCTGCTCCTTCCCTACACAATCCCTGCTCTGTGTGGGCCCCTAGAGTGTGGCTCAAACTCTCATCTAATTCATTCAGCCCTCTTCTGTGCTGGACTCAGACATACACAAGCTTTTGCCAATCTTATCTATTATGCCTCAACTGTACCTTTTTTAAGACTCCTCATTCTGTCTTGCTTCCAACTCATACCTCTTACCAAAACAAACACAATGATCTCCTTCCTATCCACATTCCTGTTTCTTGTGTACCATATTTTGTACCATGCTAGCAAATTTGTATGCAAGAAGCAAGCTTTCTAAAGAACAGCATTGGAAGTCTCTTTTCAGTCTATCCTCAAACCTTCCAGCTTGATTTCTAACTGATACCCAAATTAAATGACAATTTCTCTGGAAAGGAAAATCCGTTTTTTTTTTTCAACCATGTTTCTCCCTCCCTGAAAAAAAAACTGCATCCTCTTGAATTCTGCTAGCAATTTATTGCAACTGTTTTCTTCTTTTACTAATGTTACCCTTCCCATTAGAATGGATTTAGAAGAGCCAAACGACACCCACCTCTCAAGCTCCACAACTACGTGTAGTGGGTAAATACATCCTTTGGGAGTACATGAAAGCCCTCAGTTTTACTCTGTAGTCAAGCACAGATCCAAGCACCCAGCTCAACAGACAGGACTACTCACCTGATCTCCTCAGGGAACTGTGCATTGGTGACAAGGAAACTGGAGATTTTATAGTGGTGGAGCAGCTGCAGGAACCTGTTGATCTCTGGGTACATTATTGGCTCTCCCACAAGGGACAAGGCACAGTGCTTCACCTCCATCCCCTCCTCAAAGCGCTCTGCTTTGACACCTGGTACTCCTGGAGGGCACAGTAAAGAGGAACAGACGAACAGGCTAAACAAGGTGCAGAAAGACGATAGTGCTTACGTTTTGCTTGATGATGCTTTGATTTTGAGAGGAAATTCATTTTCTGATGGCAAAGAATACAAAAGTAGGAACTAGAAATACTAAATCAGAAAAATCAGCCAGCAACTCATTTTTAGTTTCAGTACTCACTGAACTCTACCAGTCGATCCAATCAGGAAAAGCAAAAACTAACTCTGTTAGCTAACTATTTAGAAAGCAGACTACATCACTTCCCATAATTTGCTTAGTTCTGCATTCTTTCATGTTGCCTAAGAAAATGAGCTCAGTGTATCCACCTAAGGAAAGGCCTCTTCTAGACAACTGATTGCCCATGCATTCTGAAAGCAGCCTGCACTGGGAAACTGAATGGACTTGGCCAAGATACAGAGAGGAGAAAAAGAAGAGACTTGAAGTTCACATCTCTGGCTTCACAATGGAATCACCAGGAAGTCTCCAAAACTACTGTCACCTGGGTCCCCTCCAGAGCTGTTTCATCAGAGTGAGCAAGCCTAGGTGGAGAACAGTTCAGAAGATCCTCAGATAATCTGGGCACGGTGGTGCATGCCTGTAGTTCCAGCTATCAGACAGGGGGCGACTCCTTGAGCCCAGGAGTTTGAAAGACCTTTTACTCAAAGCAAAAAGAAAAAAAACAACAACAAAAAAAACAGTTGGGCAAGTGACTCTAATGTACAACCAAAGTTGAAAAGCCCTGCATAAACCAGAGGACCCCAAACTTGCTTGCACATTAAACTCACTGGGGAATTTTGAGATTTCCAAAGTCCAAGCCAAAGCTCAGTCCAAGGGAAGCACAATCTCTCCGGCAGGGGCATAGGCATCAGCAGGTTTTGAAGCCCCTTAGGGCTTCCAGAGGCAGCCAAGCTTGGGAATCCCTCGTGCACACCAGCATCCCAACCCAGCTGGACTGGAACTGTTCTTATAGTCCCAGTGTCCAGGAAACTTCCCAAAACACTTAGTCACAGTCTCTGGGGAGTCACAGTCTCCAGGGATGGGACTCAAGCTCAGTGCTCTCTGCGTGTGCCCCCATGATGCCAATGCGCAGCAGGGTGCGACAAGCACAGGCCTCTTCCAGATGAAAAGGACCTCCAGGGACAGATTGTCCTACAAATCCCCGGCACCACCACAGAATATGAAAGGGCAACACGCGAAGAAAGACAGCTCCTTTACACCAGACTTCTACCTCAACAAACTCTAGGTTCCTTTGGAAGAATATTCTCTCTGAAAGACACAAATTCGAAGTGGAGAAGAAACATGTTCACTGTCCCTCTGAGTCACATATTAGACATCTTTGAAGCTAAATTTTCTTTAAAAATTATTGTGAATAGTACCTACCACAAGAATACTTGGTCTACCCGAGTCCCTGGAATACAGGACATATTAAGGATTTGATTTTATCACCTTTATTCTGGTTTATTACAATCAGTGATTATTAATCAATAATCAAAATTAACTATAATCAGTAAGTGACATCACTAACAACAGAGAACTTGAGGACAATAAAGTTAACTCTGACTACTCAGCTGCTCCTTAGTTTTCAGGAAGTGACTTTTTTTTCACATACCCACATATAAAACCTACTTAGGAATAATAAGCAAGTGCAAATAAATACCCCAGAAATCAAGCCAACATGTTGTAGTACAGCTAAAATGAGAACCATCTACAAGTGACAGGTGGTATCTTCTTTTGTGACTAACTGCAAATTTTAAGAATGCATTTCACATCAGTAGTTTTGGATAAACAATTGTTTACATTATTAAAATCTATGATCTTAACTGAATCGAGGTTTCAAATAAAACTTGATCCTTAAACTCAGTCTGTGTTGCCAAGACAACTCAGCAATAAGCATAAAATTTCCTCTTGGTAAGAAATATCATTAACTTTACATCCCTCAAGAGCGGCTGCATGGAAAGGTAGATTAACTTGAACTCCAAAACTAACCTCGCTCTCAGAATGCAGAATAAATGAGCACTGGCCAGCACCAGGCCAGTGAAGTCAGAGGCACTGGATGCCAACACTGGCTCTAGCTCAAAGCAGTTTTGTATCCTTGGTCAAGTCTCTCACATTCTCTTTCCTTAATATTTTTTTCCAAATCATTTTCTTTATTAGTACATTTTTGTAGTACATAATGTTTACATTCCTCATGGGGAGTCTTTCCTTAATATTTAAAAAAGTGCTTTTATACACACAGAGCTATTATTACGAGAATGAAATAAGCCACATGAAATACTTAGTGTGATGACACCTAGCTCTGCACACAGGCTTTCAAAATAAAAAAGTTAGATGCAAATATTTTAATTTTGCAAATTGAAAAAGAAATTATTCAAGTATTTTAATTACTTTAAAGGAAATGGTAATTCCATTCAATTAAATGAATATGGACTGATCACCAGCTACTACGTGCCAAGCACTGTTTTAGGAGATTCTTCTATTGCAAATAAAATTTTAAAAAGGTATGCCTCTGGGCAGTTTGCATTCTAGCCAGTGAGATACAGAGAATAAATACTAAACATAATAAATCAGGAAATTCTACAGCAGAGCAATAAAGCAAAAGAACTTTCTGCAGTGATGGAAATGTTCTTTCTCTGCACTATTAAACCCTCTTTCCCTGAAAATAAGACCAGGCTGGAAAATAACCAGCCTTGAAAACTGGAAATCAGAAATGTCAGCCCCAACAGCCTACCCTTCCTTACCTGCCATCACTGTTCTTTTGCTCAGTGACTCCTCTATAAGGCAGGTAAGGAAGGGTAGTCTGATTAAGATGGCATTTTTGATCTCTGGTTTCCAAAGCTGATTCTTTCCCAGTTAGGTCTTATTTTTGGTGAAATGCAGTAGTAGCCATTAGCTATATGTAACTAGTGAGACCCTGAAATGTGCCTAGTATGAATAAGAAAGTAAATTTTCTGTTTTATTTTCACAAAAAAATTTTTTTTTTTTTTTTGGTGCTGGGGATCAAACTCAGGTCCTTGTGTTTGGAAGGCAAGCACTCTAACAACTGAGCTAAATCCCCAGTCCCTCACAAATTTAAATTTAAAGGGCCATATACAGCTAATGGCTACCACACTGGTTATGTATTCTGATAATGTTAGAAGATCGGAAGCATCTGGAACAAAAAGGTAGAACAGGGTCAGGAAGATGCGGGGTGCGAGCAGGAAGAGGCAGGCTGCCCTGTCCCCAGGCTGGTCAGGACAAGCTTCCCTGAAAAGGTGAGGAAAGGCTGGAAGGAAATGAGGATGTGGGCCCAGAGTCAAGAGGGCAAGAGCCTTCCCAGGTGGGAGCCTGCCTGACCCGTTCAAGGCATCTGAGAGATGTGGCAGGTTTTGAGAAGAAGGACAACATGGTTTACTTTTTGCTTTTTTAAAATGGACCAAATCACGTGCTATATGGAGGACAGGGAGGGCAGGAAAGAAGCTTATTAGCCAAAAGCCTATTATAAAATTCAAGCAAGAAATGATGGTGGCTTGGAATAACACAGTGACAGCAGAGGCAGCATGAAAGGATCACAACTGCATGTATTCTGAACAGGATTTTCTGCTGTAGAGGATGCCACGTGGGAGAGAATGAGCAGTGCCAAGGATCTCCACACAGTTTTAGGCCTGAGCAAAAATGCTCCAGGTGGACAGGCAATGGGGAGAGAAAGCAGCACACAGATTGGTTGAGGTCTCGGGAGTCCGCAGCATTCACACTGGGACTCTGGGAGGCAGGGCTGGGTGGAAATAAACATTCTGGCAAAT
>PVJO010024641.1:0-24050 GCA_004026905.1 Hystrix cristata
GTGTTTGGCTTCTTTGTCAAAGATGAGGTATTTGAGTGTGCCTGGGGTTGTTTCTGTATCCTCCAATCTATTCCATTGATCCTCAGGTCTGTCTTTTTGCCAGTACCATGCTGTCTTTAATACTGTAGCTTTATAGTATAGTTTTATGTCTGGGACTGTGATGCCCCCTGCTTTTCCCCTGTTGCTTAGGATCGTTTTTCCTATTCTTGGTCTCTTGTGGTTCCAGATGAAATTCATGGTTGTCCTTTCTAATTCTTTGAAGTATGTTAGTGGTATCTTGATTGGAATTGCATTAAATCTGTATAGTAGTTTAGGAAGTATAGCCATTTTCACGATGTTGGTTCTTCTTAAGGGTTCTACAAATCATTATCATCATCTACCAAAAGTAAAAAAGGAAATGGCAAAATGCTAATAATTGGTAAATCCAGATGAATGGTATATATTAGCTCCCTGTACTACTCTGGAAACATTTTTGTAATTTAAAAAAAAAAGTTCTTTAAAAAGGCAGTTCAATTCACAGAATCATTAGATACTTAGGGGAAATCTAGCAAACTCTGTAAGATCTCTATACTGAAAATTACAACTTGACAGGAGAAATTAAAGAAAGACTAAATGGAAAGCTGCTAAGATGTTCAAGTACTAGAAAGGGTCAAGGTTTCAAAGAAATCAGTTCTTACCAAAACAATCTATATGTTCAAAGCAATGCCAAATAAAATCTCATCAGGTTTCTTGGGAAATGTGACAAGTTCCTTTAAAAATTTATGTGGCAATAAATACAAAGGGCCAGAAAAAGTCAAGACAATCTTGAAAAAGAAAGTAGGATACTTACTCTACTGTGGATCAAAACTTATTCTACAGCAACAGTGAATCAAGACAATGAGATATTATCACTAGGCTAAGTAAACAAATGAAAATAAATAAAGGCCAAAAACAAATCCAGGAAATTGAATAAAAAGTGGTACATACGTACAATGGAGCACAACTGAGCTATAAAAAAAGAACATGCAGGAACTCTATGAACAGACGCATATTAATTTCTAGGGTATACTATTAAATTTTAAAAACAAAGTGGAAAACTCTTAACAGGAATTAAAACTTCTGTATACCGGCTTATTTGTGCAAAGGGAAAAAAAGGATGAATCACAAACAACGAAACTAGTTACCTACAAGGCATGCTGAGGAATGGGTACACTGATTAGAAAGTGCTACTTGTGATTGTATTTTCTGTAACATTTTTACTTTGGAAGCCTGTTAATTTATAAGCATTCAAATACACAATTAAACAAAAATGCAAAAGAGGGAACTGAATTTAAACAGAAATAAATGAGTTCAACTATTTCAAATTAAAAAATTACTGTGGGGGTGGTACAATTTTTAAAAATCTAATTCGAAGAATTTTTGAGAAGTTTCCAAGCACATTTCCTTAGTATAAGGAAATCTCACCCTGAATTCTTTATTCTAGGTTTGTTTTCTGTAGAATTATGCCTGCAGAAATTCTGAAAATTATAGGATTGCGCAAAAGAATAAACACATTGATAACGCTAGGAGTAAGGTCTCTCTCACTGTAGAGGAAGGGAAATACAAACTGGGAATCAAGTAAGAAAAGGAAAGGCTCCAGTTGGAATGGAACTCCAAGTATGAAAGTGTGATTTCAGAAGTATTTATATATCCATTTAATTACATCCATTGAAAAGACCCGGAAACACTGACACCCTAGTAGCTATGACCACATGTGGCACCCAGATCTTAGTTTCTAAATATCATTTCCCACTAAAAAAGAACCAGGGTTCCTTAGACAAATGGCTGACTCAACAGCTGGGCAGGGGAAGATAGCAGCTTAGAATAACTTCTCCTAATGGAAAGGAAATGCTCCCCTGGCCAAATTCAGGACACTCAGCAGCAACAAAGTTTTGTAACCGGTTGTGACACATGTTGTAAAATAGGAATCCATGCATCTAAATTGATCATAAATAAGGACATAAAAGCATAGGAATAAAAGCGGGGCAATTTCTTATAGTAAGAATCATTAAGAGATGCCAAGTCTGGCAGTGAAGTTTGATGAGAATCTGAGTATCTGCCTGGTCCTCAACTACCTCCCCACAGAGAGCTTGTTAGTTCCAAAGGAAAAAATACTAACTATGTGTTGGACCACACTTGGACCAGATGATCAAAATTATTCACTAATAAGGGTCAGATGGACACTGTGTGCTTCTCAATATATGTTTTAAAACACACTTTTATATAATGTCCCAGCCAGAGATGCATCACCTCACTCTCATAAGGACCCATCAAAGTCAAACTGAAGAACATTCCATAAAGTTAGCATCCTGTATTCTTCAAAATGACAATGTCAAAAAAGAGAAATGCTGGGTATATGTTACAAAATAAAGGAATTTAAGAGACATGATAACTAAATGTGATTGATGATGCTGAACAGGATCCTGTACTGACTGAGAAAATCAAATGCGGTAAAAGACACCATATAAACAGCTAAATGAGAATATGGGCTGTAGATTAAAGTTCTATATCACTGTTACATTTCTCGCATTGAATATACTGTAGTTACAGAAGAGAGTACTTTTGTTAAAAGGAAATACACACCGAAGTATTATTGTACACGTGGCAGGATGTATGCAACCTACTCACATACAGTTCAAAAAAATGCGCAGATAGATATACCAGATAAAAAATAACCAAACAAATTTGGCAAAATGTTAAATTCTCTCTACTGTTCCCATAACTTTTCTCTGTCAATTAATTTCAACAAGGATAACCCAGTAAGACAAAATAATTGTGAGTCTTCTCCACCTAACATTTTCAGTTTAAATTCTTCCTTTTCTCACAGTCTACCTCATTTCTACATCCAAATTCTATCAAGATACAAATTCCAGATCTGAACCACTTGTTTAAAACTTGAAGGTCTTTTAAAAGAAACTAATGGTATGTATTAAATATTGAAACACCAAAAATATCTTATGTTAATTTTAGTCAGCTTTAGGAGCTTAAATTGATAGTTATTACACTTTCGTGAAACCTTCTACAGAAAAAACTGAACATCATGGAAGGTACCCTGTAACATACAAGAATGTTTAACACATTATTTGTAACAGAAAAAATGGTGAAAATCTAAAAATCTACCATGAGAGGATCAGTTAAGCAAATTTTGTTACATCCTATGTAGACATAACACAGTTTTTAAGAAAGATTTAGACAGTCTCCAACTTACTGCAATGGCTCTACTTAACTATAGTTTGACTTTATGAAGGTGCAAAAGCAATAGGCATTCAGTAGAAATTGCATTGCAAATTTTGAGTTTTTCAGCTGTTCCCAGACTAAGGATATACAGCTTAAAACTCCTGCCATGCTGAGCAGGGGAGCAAAGCCACTAGGATCATAGGGTAACCACTGTTGAGCTATGATGTGTGGTAGGTTAGGAGTTTTGTTTTGTTTTTGTTTTTTTAGGTTAGGAGTATTAAATGCATTTTCAATTTACAACAGTTTTATCACAATGTAAACATATCATAAATAGCATCATTAAGTCCTTACAAAAAAAGCTACATACTATGCTATATGATATAATAAACTGAAAAAGTTGCTGATATATCTGTATGAAAAATCAGAATTGTTTTAATATGTTTATGTATGTGCCCAGAAACAAAGGCCTAAGAGGAAATTGTTACCAGTGATTGACCCTGGGAGAATGAAAGCAGGAGAAAAGCATTATTTAAATCAAATTATTTTCTCAAATGACCATGTAGTATTTTCAAAATTTTTCAAAATCAGAAACTATATTCTTATAACAAAGACTTAAATGTAATTCGATGAATTATGATTTCACTGGAGAACATAAAATATAACTGATATCAGAAATGCTAACATTCCTTTGTTACTTAGCTGTAACAAAATGTATTTTTCTGTTCAAGCACTTTTGTTCAATCAAGTGTCATGTCTTTCTTTTTTTTTTTTTTTTTTTGAGACTGGGTCTCACAAAGTCACTAAAATGCTCAGGCTGGGCTCAAACTTGTGATCTTCCTTCCTCAGCCTCCCAGAATGTCAGGACTAACAAAACCCACAATCCTTCTATGGAGATGGGTAAGATATCAGATCTAAAATTAAAGACGCTGCTTACTTAATAACAGTAATAAAAATGAAAAAAAATCCACACAATGTCTTTAACAAAGTGTACCAAGAGTCATTTCAGCTGACAAACCGAAGTATGATCTAAACGACATACTCTGTACTATAAATGTTTATGACAGTGGAGAGACCTAAACAGCTGAACTTTAAGTTGCTGACCATTTTGCTCTCCAGTCTATGAACGGGGAAGATCATCAGCATTCACGTGTGCTTTTAAGGTACTAACAATATATGCACACTTGTGTAAATATCTGAGAATCTAAATGAACAAATATTGAGTAGGTTAAAGCATTGTATTGTAGTGAGAGAAAACAGTACTTTGTCAAAAGAACATTATGAAACTGAAAAAAAGGTTTATTTTGATTTCCAATGCAATAATAAAATTAAGGACTATTGTCTCTAAAACCTTAATCAGTCCTCTAATTTGGGTAACAAATTAACCACCGTTTGTAATGTACTTTCAAGTCACAATCGGCACACAGTTGTAATTAATCGAAGAACTCTCTGAAGGATCACTGTTCCACACTTTGATAAGCAATGGTTATACTCTAAGAGACACTTACCACAGAAACTGTTTTATTTATTTTAATTTTTTCTCCTTCGCACATAAGTCAACCTCTACACTATTACGAACATTATCATTACAAGTAATTAATGTACATCGATATGCATGCCTTTATTAATGGTGACTGAATGAGTAATTTCAAACTCTCATTCCCATAAGAGGAAATGTCTATGATAAGTACCCTGGGTACGTTGTTTCCTAAGTCAGTGTACTAAAAGACTGTCAGTTTTCACTCCTTCAACATTTCCTGACTGTAACTGAGTCTCAGTCTTTGTACTTTTAGCAAGCACAATACATGGTGAAAAAAACAGCAATTCAAGGAAAATCCAAGTCACGCATGGTAGCTGCTGTAGCTCGAGGCTTGTCATTTAACCAGGCGTGGCCTTAGTTACTGTGTTTTAAAATGTCAATACTTCCTTACCAGCCTCAACCTGAATCATTTTACCACCAAAAACCAACTCGTCTGCAGTGGTTGTTCCGGGTCAAAGATCTACAATACTCACGTACTCATCCATCAGATTCTCCACGTAATCGCGGCCAAGGAACCACTGAATAAACTAGGAGAATTACACCTCCTAAACTGAGGCCCTGTATTGTGCCTTAAGAATCGTGAATTCACAGAACGTGAATTACAAAGGCCATGAAAACAGTATTATCAAGACGAACAGGGGAAAATAAGTGTTTTATCTGCATAACATTCTAGTACAATAGCGAGCTATATTTCCTACCAAGGATCAGAGGTTCTACACTACTGGAACACCACGCCTCCCAGAGAAATCCAGGAGAGACCAAAAATCCTCCTCAAAGGGCAGGGAGACATCCGGTTAAACCAAGAAACCCCCCCAACCCCCCTTTTTTTTCTTTCCCTCCAGCTATGCAGCTGCACCCCACAGAGAAACACTAATTTAGCATCATCTGCATTTCATTCCTTTCTTTTGCAATAGCTACCCGCCTATAATAAACAGACCTTGTGCTCGAGGGAGCATTTACTTCCCCGTCCAGTAAAAATGAAGTTCCTTATTTTTACGAAGCCGTCTCCAATCAATACCCACCCTCCCCGGGGAGACGAGGCACGCCTCTCTCCACCACCCCAGTGGCAGAGCTTGACGCCCCACACCCTAGGAGTCGCCCCACTTCCAGACCCTTTCAGCTCGGGTGGCGAGGCTCCGGGGAGCGCGGAAGAGGCCGGGGCGCGGCGTGCAGAGCCGGGCTGCCCGGGCCGGCCAGGGGGCTCGCGGGGGCGGGAGGGGCGCCGAGCCCCGCGCCAGCCTACTCACCCACTTTGTCCTTCCCATACATGTGCCCGGCCACCTGATGCGAGAGGGGCACGCAGCCGTTGAGGAAACGCAGCCTGCCACCCGCCGGCTGAGGGGTGCCTTCGGTGGCGGCATCGCTGGGCGGCGGGGTCCGTATTTCTGGGGTGCCGGGCGCCTCGAGCCGGAGCGGGGATGGCGGCTCCGTTGCCATAACGGAGAGCACAAGCGGTAGCAGCGGCGGCGACAGCAGGAAAAACAGGGCGGAGGGAGGGGGCGCCGGAGCAGCCGGGGTCGCTCAGGCTCGGCCGTGAGGAGGCCCGGGGGTTCCCGCGGCCGGTGCCCGCTGCGGCCCGGGAAGGGGGCCCATGACGCCGCGGAGGCGCGGGCGCTCCCTCCGACTCTCGGCGGAGCGCAGCTCCCAGCTCCCGCCCGGCGCTGCCCAGGAGACCGAACCCAGCCGGCAGCGGCGCCCGCGCTCCCCGGGGCCCGGACGGCGACGGCTGCCCCACCTCCCGCGCCCCCGCCCCCTCCCGCCGTCCTCCAGTCCTCGCGGCCGCCGCGCGTCAGCGCCGCCCGCCCAGCCTCCAGCTTCCGACTGCGCGGCCCGCGGCCGCCGCCACACTGAGCATGCCCAGAAGCCGCCCGACGGGACCCCCACGGCGGGGCGCGAGCGGTGCGGTCCCGGGGGTGCCGACCTCCGGGAGGCCCAGAGGGTCCTCGTGGCCCCCACCCGGCGCTGGCGTGAGCGACCGCGCCATCATTCATGCACGCGCGCCCCCGAGCCTCGGCTCCCAGGTGTGAGGCGCATCAGGTACTGACAGAGCTGGGGTGGGCGGAGGAGCAGAGGCGGGGAGCTGGGGGGCCGCCCCTTCTCTGCGGTCAGCCCCCTGCCTACCCTGCACAGAAACAACCCGCGAGAAAGCCGGGAGCTGCTTAGAAGACGCAGCTCCGGAACTCGCGTGAAGTGAGCTGCATCGCCACATACTGTCTCTGAACCGCGGTTACAAAAAAAAAAAAAAACCAGGGGCTGGGAATTTAGCTCAGTGATTAGAGTGCTTGCCTTGCAAGCACAAGGGCCTGAGTTCGATCCCTGGCGCCACAAAAACAAAAACAAAAAACTGACACTAATTTCGGGGGGGCAGTTGGAAGATAGAAAATAATCCTAATATTTTTATCTTTTTTGGAGAGGGGCACGTTTTTTAAGAAACGAGCCAGTCTCTCCCTGTAGACAGCACACGTTCCAAGGTGGGTGACTGAAGTAGGTCAAAGGCAGGAGAAAGGGATGGGTACACCCCAAGGGCTGCGGAGATTAGGGGATAGGACTCGGGTTGATTCCTGTGTGCTTTGCCGGTAACGTGTGAAAATTGAATGTGGCCTTGGGTAGAATTACACGAGAAGTGAGCTAGAAGATTTGAGGCTATGTCTTAGATACCTGGTTAAGGAAAGTATCCTACTGACACCTGTCCTCTACCAACAGAAAGCCACACACCTGGAAGAAGTGGAAAAGCTGGCCTGTATTCCGCGTTCCCAGAGCCCCGCCCCTCGGAGTTGCGCAGACTCAGTCGCTGCCTCTCTACTTCTGCTCCCCCGCCCTCTGCGGCTGTCAAAATCCGGACTCTAGATTTCCTCCAGGCCCGGGACGCTGCTTCGCGCATGCTCAGCGTCCACTCGGGTCGGTAGCACACTCGTGCTTCCAGCCCGCCCCGGCGCTTGCGCAGTAGCAACCCGGAGTCGGTGCCCTGAGGACGATTTTCGTACCTTGAGTCCCGCCGTCCGCGCGAGGCCATTTGTGCTCGGTGGCCTGTGCACACGCCTTGCGAGCGACGGCGCCATGGGTCTGACTTCCAATTCCAGCGTGCGAGGTGAGGGGGGACCTGGAAACTCGCGAGGCCGGCGGCCTGCGCACCGGTTGCAACGTCCGCAGCTGCTCTGGCTGCTGCCGCTGCCCTACGCTGCGCCTCGGGTCCTGTGACCTTGGGGCGCCAAGGGCGCGCTGGCGGCTGTGGGCCGGACGCGAAAGGGGGCGAGGTCCGGGTGTGGATGGAGGGTATCCCCGGGCGTAGGCGGCGTGAGGCCGTGCACACGTCTGTCCAGCTCTGGTCCGCGTTTCCCCAAATAACCAAACCCTAAGACTTAATAATTCCTCTGCTGCGGCTTCTCCTTCTCCCCCAAAACGCTCCTGCGCCCTGAAATCGCAAGATCTGGGGAAAAAAGGAAAGATGAGGGAAAAAACCCAATACCTTCTCCCTCCTTGCGTTGAAATCAACGTGGAAGCGGAAAGTCAATTTTCAGCAATCCTGAGCAGTGCATGACTAATCACATCTTAGTTTTTTGGTTTTTTTTTAAAGGTGAAACTCAATCCAAGGTCTTCGGTTTTCCCAGTTTGGTTTTTTTTTAATCTCCTTGGCATCTAGCGTTTGGTGGCCGTAATCCAAAACAGTTAAAAATCAAGTTCTTTGATCCTTCCAGCTTTCACAGTCTTGCCTTGTGTTCGAACCTAGCGTTTGGAAAGAAACGGTGCTTTGCAGAAGCTTCAATTAAGAGAATTGAGAAAATGGGTTTAGTGTGCAGTTTCACTTGATCACGATTTTTGGTGATATTGTAATTATTAATATAACACTATCTACAAGCTATGTGATATATGTGCTGTCTCTGCCTAGGTAAAATGCTACTCCCCTAAGTTTGGTTACCTCTAACTGCAGTTGACTAAAGGTAATGAGATTGTCCACAAATTAATTAAAATTAGCCCCAGTTGATTCAGTAGGTAGTATTGAACATCTGTAGTGCCAGGTTCTATGAAAGGTAACTTGAACCTTAGTTTTGTAAGAGAAACTCCATAATTTCTGTTCTACTTGTGTTAGCAAAATTTACTTGACAGAAGAAATCAATGACATTTTCAAGTTAGTAATGATAAAAAGGTGATTATTTGCAAAAATTATTTAAAAGGCTACTCATCTTGAGGCTCCTTTAAATAGAGCCACATGATGTATTTAAAATAGGAAGTGATTTTGTATTATTTAAACTTTGGGGGAATAAGATTATGCAGTAAAATGAAATGCTCATGTGAATTATGCCGCTGATTCTTTAAATTTTATAGGAAGACTGTCTGCACATGCGTTAGATATGCCAAAAGACTTCAGAGTATGTTTTTATTTAAAATACAGGATTATTTTGTGTAAATGGGCACTGAACTCAGTCAGCACACTGTTGAAATATGAAGTGGGTGAACCCCTAGGGCTTCTTATCGCTGTTGGCAGACTAATCTTTCCTGCAATCAAGACAAGTTTTGTTTTGTTTTTTAAATCTGGCAATAGGGGAGTTCAAAGGTGACTTTCTTGTTAATTTACCATTTTCCATGGGGTATGATAGCCGTGAAGCATGATAATAACTTAAAAGTCCTCAACTTTGTTAGGTGGAGTAACTTTATTTCACTGAAAAGCATTTCTACCAGCACCTTCCTCCTCAAGGAGAGCAGTAGGCAAGGTACGAATAGAAAATGTCTGAAGACCTTTTTAGGTCTTACAAAAGTTTGTTTCTTAATGGAATTTAGTTGGAAGAATAAAATATTTACTCTCCAAAAGAACCAAAAGTTTGATTCTATTCTTAATTTTTAAACCAAACCTCTTAATCCTACAGGTTGAAAATCAATTTAGAGCTTTTAATTAAGAGGAAGATGATCATGACTGCTCTGTTAAATGAATTCATAGTTGCAAAAGGCTTAGAATGGTATGTGACAATGTTAAGTACTATCTATGTTCAATAAAAAGTAAAAATTATGTGCGTGTAGAATTCTTAGTAGCAGGAAAAAAATCATGGATGAGTTAATTGTAAATAAAAATAAATGGAGCTCAGCCAGGACTGGAGATCGGGAAAGGCAATGAGAATGAGTGATTAGCATTGAAATCCTGTGTCCCTGAGGTGGCTCTGGGTACTGGTTTGCTTGAAAGGACCATTAGTTCATTGTAGTTTCTAGCATTAAGTGGCCTTCAATGCCCACTTCCCCAGCCTCTTGTGATTTTTCCTCATGCCCGATAGGTGATCTTTCTGAATTGTTAATGCTCCTTAGTGCCTACAGAATTCACTGAGTCTATTCTCATCCTTAACCCCTTTGCTGCTGTTTGCAGCAAAGAAAGGAAATTGAGGCCATTTTCTCTCCATGCCTTCCAAATACCATTTTCTTCTGCTTCCTTTAACTCTTACCTTACTGACAACTGTTACTTTTAAGTCTTTAACCACTCATACAGGTTTTCTTCTCTTCAGCCTAAAAGCCACTTACAATTTGCCCTCATTTTAATTTTTTTTTTTTTTTGTGGTGCCGGGGATCGAACTCAGGCCCTTGTGCTTGCAAGGCAAGCACTCTAATCACTGAGCTAAATCCCCAGCCCCTGCCCTCATTTTAAAAAAATTATTTTCTTTCCTTTTTTAAAAATCGGTACTAGGGATTGAACCTAAGGTCTTTGCACTAAGCTACACCTTCAGCCATTTTTAATTTTTTTGTTGTTTTTTTGTTTTGTTGTTTTGTTTGTTGAGACAGGGTCTTGTAAATTGCCCAGGCTAGGGTTGAGTTTGGTATCCTCCTGCTTCAGCTTCCCAGAGTGATAGGGATTACAGGCCTTTGCCACCACGCTGAAATTTTTTTTCTCATTTTTCTTCCCACCGTTACTGGTTTTGGTTTTATTTGTTTGTTTGTTTGTTTGTTTTTGAGAGGTAGAGAAGATGGGTCCTCTTACGTCTATTATGCAGGCTAGTCTGGTCTCAGACTCCCAGATTCAAATGGTCTTCCCACATCAACCTCCTGATTTCAGGAATGCTCCCAAACCACATGTTTGAAAAAAGCTTCCATAATCTGCCTCTTTAATCTGCCTTTCCCTCAAATTACTTTTTCCATGGTTGGTTTTACCCACAAGTTACAAAGTAGGGATTTATCTGTCCACTTTGTGTTTTGTTATCCATCCAAAACTCTGATCATTACAAAGCATGTAACCCAAACTTGATGTCATAAATTCTTACTCAGACTTTTATATCCTTGTATATTTTGAAACTGAAGAAAACTTTTCCAGTTCATTAGGCCTCATCATATTGATTCAGTAAATTCATTGATCATCAGAAGTAACCATTTAAGGAACTCTGTTTCTGAGAAGGAATATATATTATCATACTGAGAAAAAAGCAACAGCTCCTGTAGGTTATAAACAATAGTTGAGTGGGATTCGGAGGTATTAGTGAAACAAGGATGGCCTTCAGTTGATGATTGTTGTTAGGTGAGGGTAAAAGGCGTTCCGGGTTTCACATTCCCTGTGTATATGTGAAATCATCCATGTTAAAGACTTTTTTTGTTTTGTGTTTTATTTTTAACAACGAGTTAAGAGGACAAAAACAAATCATTTGGTTTAAGAGCAGTGCAGCAGTAGGGTGGACAGATGGAATTGCAAGTACAAATTAGTCATCCATTATTTCTTTTTACCCACCTGACATTTAATGCCCCCGGTATGCCAAGCCTTGAGAGAAGCCTCACCCAGCACAGAGCAGCAGTTGATGCAGAACACCGGGGAACCCTGCAGCTCCCCTCCCCCGAGTTCAGAGGAACCTGATTCTGTGGCAGTTGAGAGTAGGAGAAGGCAGTTTGGGGTAGAAAAGGGGCTAAAGCAAAAGAAAAAGGTTAAGATATCTAAGTTAAAGCGAAATAATCCTCAGAGTAAAGAAAATTTGAGGAACAGGTTATAAATAAGAGGGTATGGAGTTTGGGACCAGTCCACGTTTTCTCCGTCTCTGAACAATTGTAAGACAGAAAACTAAAGGTTGTACAATATTGGGCCAAGGGAAGAGTAAGAAAGAGAGAGTTAATTTAGAAATGTTACTTTTCCTTATGTCTCTGATCTTTAATGGTGATTGTATAAATAGCACTGTTAAGCAGGCTTAGCTGGGGTGGAGTTTGATCTAATTAAAGGAGTGATTATCTTGAGAAATGTCTCTAAAAAAGAAACATGAGGTAGAAATAATGCTCATGATTTGAGGAAATCCCAATTCTTGTCCCGTACCTCAAAGGTACCAGTTTAAAAATGAGTCTTAGTAAAAAAAAAAAAAAATTAGTCTTAGTAAAAAAAATTTTTTTGGCTCTAAGAATATGACTTTTCTTATTAGGCACTATGTAGCTAACCAAGAATTGAATGTTGTTTATGTATTTTGTTTACTTTCTCAGGGTCTCAGTTCTTGCTCTGTCCTTCATTGTTGATTTTTGACTATCACCATTTTTGTCTATCTCTGTAGTTTCTTTTTCCTTCTTGTCCCTAGAGTTGCCAGTGGCCTCTATAGCTTTTTTGCCAGAAAAGACTGATTCAGGCCACAGTAATGAAATGATAAAATAGCAACATTTGTCTTCTGGGAAGTTCTGGGAACTATTACATTGTCCCTAATGAGATTAGAGAATTAGAATTTGTGAAGAGGAAAAAACAGAAATTCTTTTCTTAGGACCTTATCTAACTCTGTGATTCTAAAATACTCATTGGGAGCAATAAAGTTACTTTTTAGCACAAATGATGGTAGTGTGACATTTACTTAGGGTCTTGAGGTATATGTTTTGAGTCCTTGGGGACAGCTACTCTTGGGTTATATCTAGCGTGAGTCAGCTTTCCTTTAATGATTCTTGTGGTGTTGCCTCTTTTCTGTGTCAGTTATTCTGTCATTTTTTCCACCATCAAGAAATTCAGGGGAAGTTTTGTTTTGGTTTTATGTCACTATACACATTCAGTTGCTAATACAAGAAAAGAAAATAGAAGGATTTTTAACAACTAGGAAAGTTTCCTTTGACTTATGAATTTCACATAGAAATTTCTTTTTCTATTTTGAAACAAAGTGTGGTATTACTAAAATCAATTTGGGCAGTTGTGTTAGTCTTTTGGGATATTGCCTCCTTTTAGTCTTTACTAAAGGCAATATTCTGCAAACATTGAGCATGTACTATGCAAAGCAATGTTTTAACTCATTTTTATAATAGGTGCATTATTTAAAGTGGCTGTTAGCTAAGAAGTATATTGCTATAGCTTCTTACATAGGGAATATTTTCTCAAGAACGTCCTGTGACAAGTAATGCATCTAAAAGGAATATCACAAATCAAGCTGAAAATCACAGCTCCAACCGCAGAGTTGCAGCCCTGATTGCTACAGGGCACTGCAACTAAGCTGCACTAAAATTCAAGAAAAAGCTACACAAAATGTGTATATGAAAAGCATTCAGCTGGGGATTTGGCTCAGCGGTTAGAGTGCTTGCCTTGCAAGCATAAGGCCCTGAGTTCGATACCCAGGTCAAAAAAAAAAAAAAAGAAAGAAAAGCATTCAGCCAGGCATGGTGGTGCATGCCTGTAACCCCAGCATTCAGTAGGCTGAGGCAGGAGGATCACTATGAGTTCAAGGCCAGCCTGGGTTACATAGTGAATTCAAGGCCAGCCTTCACTATGAAGGGGGGACCCTGTCTCAAAAAAAAAAAAAATAAAAACCCATAAAAAAATAAAATAAAAACATCCTCAAGGGGTGTGGTAGCATGCGCTTGTAATTCCAGAACACTGAAGCGGGAGGTGGCAGGATTGAGGGCAGCCTGAACTACATAGCAGGGTGAAAGCCAGGCTATACTGCAGCTATACTGCACAGAGAAACCCTGTCCAGAAAAAAAAATTCTGATGAGACTAAAGGTTTGAAGCCCCTGTCAAGTGACTTGTTTTCTCAGTCATGCAGCACCTGGGAAAGTCAAGAGTTAATGCTTTTTTTAGGCGTTACAACAAAGAGAAGTGGAAATGTGTGGGAAGGAAAGCAGTCTAAATTATAAAGAAAAATAAATACCGTAGTTGAAAAGCAATGCAAAGCAATGTTTTAGCTCATTTTATAATAGATAAATTATGTAAAGTGGCTGTTAAATAAAACCCACATTAGAAACAGTTGATACAATTTAAATTATTAAATAAACTAGAAGACTGAGATAAAAGGAATTAAGTTTAATAATAATTCCTTTCTCCATTAGAATTTTTTTTAGGATTGTGCTCCAATTTTATGGAAGACAGTATTTGGTATGGTGATTGATCACATTAGTGAAATAAAAAATTTGACTCAATTGTACCAATGAACCATATAGGTAATTATTCCTTATGAATTTTTGTTTGGCCTGGGAGTGTGTGTTTTGTACCAATCTCTCCAGGGCTTTATTTGATAGTCTGGGAAGTTATTTCAAACACTGTGAAGATGTGACCCAGAAGGTGCTGGGCATTAGTCCAGTATGTTTGTCCTGACCCTGTTCAACTTCTTCCCGCAGCCCCCCATGCTGGAAACACACCTCCTCTGAGGCTGAGCAGATCGCGCGGAGCTTTCCTCTCTCCCTCTCTGTCACTGCCTGGACCTGGCCTAATTGTTAAGCACTTGGGTCTCTAAAGATTCCTTGAGAAGCTCACCAAAAGAATAAACAAATGGCCTGTTAGTCAAACAAATTTATTGTTACTATTAGAAAGTAGAGTAATATCATAAAGTAAAGTTTTCTAGGGAATGAAATAGTCATCCACTTGTAGATAATGGAAATTTAGCATTTACTGAGAAAATTGATAGCATATGTATTAATCATGTTTTATATGAAATTAATATATTCTGATTTTTATTTTAATTAGTACTTAGAAATTTTAAAAACCATTTTTGACTGACTTTGAAACCTGGACTCCTACAAGACATATTCCTTTGAATGTTTAGTATTTTTGTCCCCAGCAATGCAACAAAAAAGTCAGAAAAGAGTTTTTCATTTTATGTGTCCCTTTTTCTCCTTTAGATACTGTTTTCAGTTGTGCTTTATGCAGTGATTTAAAACATTTTAAAATCACTAAAGGACCTTATTATTTAAATGAACTTTGATGTCATTTTGTTAACATAATCACCTGATGTTTTTGTTTTGTTTGTGACCCAAATTTTTATTTTTCATTGTTTTTGATTTTTCTTTTAACTTTTAACCAATAAATACTTGTGGACTCAACTATTATTTAAAAACTATTTATGAGCCCTTTACTAAAAGATTAGTAAGCCTTTTTTTTCCTTCCCTTAGAGAAGAGAAAATAATCTTTGTTTTCCTCTTCTATCTTAATTTAGCTGTCACTCAATAGAAAATACACAACTGCCATGAGGGATGAGGAGAGTCTTAACAGAGTTCTATCGTTACTCCAGTGTGTTCTGGTCATTTTGTTAACATGAAAAATCTTTGACTGTTAGGCTGCTTAATACTCAAAAACTAGATTTCCTGAACATTTGTGTTGGATTATTAGTATATATTTTGGTTTTGATAATTATTGTTCTTTTCCTTCTCTGATGTAGTTGAATGGATCGCAGCAGTTACCATCGCCGCTGGGACAGCTGCACTTGGATACCTAGCTTACAAGAGATTCTATGTCAAAGATCATCGCAGTAAATCTATGGTAAACCTCCATATCCAGAAAGACAACCCCAAAGTAGTACATGCTTTTGACATGGAAGATTTGGGAGATAAAGCTGTGTACTGCCGTTGTTGGAGGTCCAAAAAGGTGAGGAAAACAAATCTTTCACAAAATGGCATTTTTAATGTAATTTTTTTTTTTTTTTGATGGTGCTGGGGATCGAACTCAGGGCCTTGTGCTTGCAAGGCAAGCACTCTAATCACTGAGCTAAATCCCCAGCCCCCCAATGTAATATTTTTTATGCCATTTATCAAACTTGTATTATCAGATGTTGTCAAGATAGACCTTTTTATTATTTTCCTATTCTGTTAAGAATTATATTTACCAGGGCTGGGGATTTATCTCAGTGGTTAGAGTGCTTGCCTAGCAAGTGCAAGGCCCTGAGTTCTATCCGCAGCACCCAAAAAAAAAAAAAAAAGAAAAGAAAAGAAAAGAAATATATTTACTAAAATGTATAACCACTATGCAATGAAATTACATCATGCCCTCCATTGAGTTCAGGTGAATTTACCCATGTTCTTGTCCAAAGGAGACAGAAGAATATCTAATTTACTGTTAGGGTTTCTTCCCCAAATGGATTTTATCCCAGGAAATGGAAATACCTGAACACAAAGCGAAACAAAAGATGTCTTTTTTTTTTTTTCCCCAAACTCTGGATACTAGGACAATTATTAGAAATTTCAAAAGGAACTTGTAAGAATTACCCTTAGAGTTCTTATTGGCAGGCATCCCAAGCCACCTTTCAACTGCAGCTCCTATACTTAAATGACTAACAACGTAAGATCCTTAAAACTCTTACTTTCTTTCATGAGTATTATAGTTTATCAAATTTCTTATGAAAGTATCACCTATAATACCTTTAGACATTACGAGATTGGTGATGTAAAGATGGTGGCATTCTCCCCCAAGGGTCAATTTAAAAGGACTTCCTGAGTGAGTTCAGAATTACTGGTATATTGAGAAATGCTTTGTAAAGTCTGTACGTACTGCCATTAATAACAGATAAAATGTTTTTCACAAGAAATGGTAATAAAATGTTTAAAAAGAAAAACAATAAAATGTTGTATCTGGGCTAAGGTTTAGCTCAGTGGGAGAATGCTTGCCTAGTATGCCTGAGGCCATGGGTTCAATCCCCACCTCTGAGGGGGAAAAGTATCAATTTTTGAAGATAGTATACCAGGGACCTCTTCCCACAGGGTAGATCCATTTTCATGAATCTTGTGTTGCATGTATGGAAAAAGCTATGTATTAGGTATTAGAAAGTGTATTTCACTAACACATTTCTCCCAATATGATTAATGTTGTGCATTCTCGTGATAGAGAGTTTAGATTATGTCCAAAAACTTATTGAGTTTATGGAATATGAACTAAAATTGTAGGCCCACCACAAAAAAAAATTGTACCTCAGGAAAAGCATTGTTCATTTGCAATGTGAGATTGTTCATTTGCAATGTGAGATTGTTATTATAAGTACTCATGGAATTGCTAGAAAATAATCTCTTAATAACATTCCATAGACTAAACTTGGTTTGGTTTTTTTAAAAAGTGTCTCTAGTAAGCTCTATTCTCTTGTTGCTCACTACAAGAAAGTAATGTGTCTAGAAAGTGTAGAATTTGTGCTGCAGTATCAGATAGTTCATCTACTACTTTATATAGTGGTATCTCTGTTCACAAATGCTTTTGTTTGTAAACAATTTGGTTCGAAAACAGAAGCATCAGGTAAAGTTTTGTTCTTGTTTGTAAACTCTGCACCAGGTGACAGACACAACCCGGGGTTGTGTCTGTCTTTCCCGCACACAGATGTGGCCATCTTTTCCAAAATTGTAGAACAGATTAAGTTCGAGAACTGAGGTACCACTGTGTATGTATGCTGTATATGAGAAAAGTTAAATAGTAATAATAGATGTCTACTAAATTACATGCACTACTACTAATAGATGCAGTACAAGTGTTTTAAATAAAAGGAAGAACTTACATCATGGACTAGAATTTTCTGGGAAGGCTCAGTAATAATACTTGGGAGTTAAATTGCTCTGAAAATATTGGTGGCATCTGAATAAGATATATTAGGGACCTTTTCTCAGAATCAAGAAAACTCATAGGAGGAAAAGTACAATAGATGAAGACTATAGTCTGCTCCTTGGATCAGCCCTCTTTCTCCAAGAATACATCTAATTTGAGGAGAGTCTTGAGTGCCAGTGTGAGAATTTGTTACTTCCAGACATGAGTGAGAGGGTCCTTGGAGGAATGTCAGGCATAAAGTTATAATCATATACCAGGGCAGCAGCTCTGAAAATAGAGAAAAATGAAAAAAAAATGTGAAAAATGTTGAGGAATGCAGTAACTTCTGTGTGGAAAACTAAGGGAGAAAAACTGAAGGATCCAGGCTTGTGGATAAGAAAAGGATTATCCTGTTAGCTGGAATAAGGAATTCAGGATGAAAAGCCAATTTTCCAGGACAGTGTTAGTTTCAAAGAGGGAATTTGAGGTGACAGATGAATGGAGATCTACAGCAGATGAGCCAAAATGTGGGAGTAAAGCCGAGGCCTTGGGGTTGCAGATAGAGATCAGCAAAACTGATGAGTCAAGTGTAGGAATGCAGCTGATCTCTGATGTGATAAAAATCAAGAGCTAAGTATGAAATCTTGGAGCATTTTCTCCATTTGGGAAAAAAATTACAAGAGTCAAGGCAATGGAATGGGCCAGAGAGGTTAAAATAAAGCTAAAAATACGAGTTCAAAGTGGGAAAGGAAAAATGTGCAAAGATTTAGTACTGAACATCGTCCTGTGCAAGGACAACCAGGTAGACTGCTGGGTTAAGCAAGCAGTTGACCTTTCTGTGTCATTTCAACAGAAAAATTAGAATTAAAGCTACGTCCAAGTAGGTTATAATGTGAATTACTAATAAAGAAATGCAGGATTTCAGTAAATACAGTAAACAGAAAGAAAACAATAAGGTAACTGCTTCAGTGAACCGTAAAGCATGGCTTTGAGAACAAGTAAAGATGTTTCTTTTGATTGCGTTTTCACAGAGGGTGAAGTGTCCAATAAAGTGAATATGAACTTTGTTAAACTAAGATCTCAGGTATTTCAGGAAGAATCACAAATGGGCACAAGTTAATTGCTTAAATATGTGTTGGATATTATAACTCAACAAAACATTCCAGGATTTTCTTTAATTTTACAGTTTAGAATTTCTAGATGGTTAGACTCAGGATTGCCACTTCTACAAGTAGATTTTAAGGAGAGGGAGTGTCAAAATGTTATTTGATTTTCATTTTTCTCAGTATCTTTTTTTGTTGTTGGAACTTCTTTTATGCCGTTTAGTGATCATCTTTGCATCTAGGATTTGGCAGTTCTGAATTTTAACTGAATCTTGGGCACTTATACCTGCGTGAATTAATTAAGGATTGACTTGGAATATTATTCCAGTGAATGAATGTTCTTATTCTTCAAACACCTTTGGAAAGTCCCCGCATTCCTGAGGTTCCTAAGGTTATCAGAAAGCTGCCAAGTCACACACTTACTTGCCAATTACAAAGGACATGTAATTAATATTTTTGGCTAAATGACTCGGATGAGGTTATGTTCAATTATTTTCAGTTCATTTGAATCAGTTGCACATATTTATAACAAAATCTAAACACTTTTTTATCAAGTGAAAAAATATTACATGTGACATAAACTTTATTCACGTCTAAATCCTTTTTTTTTTAATGGTACTGGGGATTGAACCCAAGGCCTTGCACATGATAACACTAGTATTCTACCACTGGCTATATCCCATTTTGTGAATTTTTGAGGCAGAGTCTCACTGAGTGCTCAAACTGGCATCAAATTTGGGGATCCTCTTGTCTCAGCCTCTAAGTAGCTGGGTTTATAGGCATGAGCCATCAACTCCAGTTTCTAGTTATTCTTAAGGTGCAGTCATGCCTAATGAGTCAGAGCTGTAGTAGTATATAATTCACACTTATTAACATACTCCATTCCTCCTTCCCCAGGTTTGGTATAACCTCTGCTCATTCAGAAACTGGCCTATTTCATACTATTTCACAAATGGGCTATCCATAAGAATAAAAGAATCCAGCAGAGAGGAAATGATAAAAGTGACTTCAAAAAAAGGAGCTGTTTAAGATAGTGGCTTCTTGAAAGGTGGAAGAAAATGAGAATAAGCGTATTTATGAAACTCAGCTTTAAATCTTTCAAAACAAAAAAAGAACTTGAATGTAAGAAGGAACAGTATGCAACATAGGCTTACTAGATTCCCATCTCCCCCCCTTACTGCAGAGGATATATAGAATTATTTCCTTTCATTTGCATTTGAATATTTGGTGGTGCTGCTGATGCTAGACTTGCTTCTGTTTGGATGGGGAGGGGAAAGAGAGAACCTCTGTCCTATTAATGGTATAAAAGTGGGTTTTACACCAAGTCCATTTCTTCATAGAGATTACATTTCAACTGCTGGTTAGATTCGTTGGAAATTCATGTAAGAATAGTCTTATAGTGATAACTTCTCTTTATGGCTTTTTAAATTCATTGTCTTACATTTTATAAAGTACGTAAGAGTGGTATAAAATGTCATATTGTTCCCTAGAGTAGTCGCAGAGATTTCATTACCTTAGTTTTCTTTCTCAACAAAAGCAATCATATTTCTCAATTTAGTTTATGGTAATGAGCCAAAATTACCCCAGGCAACTTCTTGGAACAGAACATCAAAACTTATTCAAAGTACAAAGTTTACCCTAGACAAAAAAAAAAAAAAAGGTATAAAGTTTGGAGAAGAAAATAATATATTGGGTTTTTTTTAAAATAATTTTGGTAGAAGAGATAGCTCAAGGAGGAGCATTTATGGGTTTTTTTGTTTGTTTGTTTGTTTGTTTGGTTTTTGGTTTGGGGGGGTTTTGAGACAGGGTCTCAGTTACATAGTTCAGTCTAGCCTAGAACTCACTATGTAGTCTAGGCTGGCCTCAAACTCAAAGAGTGAGCCTCCTAACTGCTGGGATTATAGGCATGCGCCACCATGGCCAGCAAATTTTGTGGGGCTGTTTTGTTTTGTTTTGTTTTGTTTATGAAGACCCTGAAATATTACTGGCTTTCCAGGTAGAGAGCAAGGATCTCAGGTATTTTACTCTTAAACCTTTATTCCAACCTCTTCTCACCCTCACATCTCCAGTTTTAAAGATTTCTAATGAATTAACATAAAAGGATATGTTCTGGACCTACAAGAACCTCAGCCAATTTGACTCAAAAACTTACTCCAGGATTTGTTAATAAATACTGGCATCGTACAACAAATTTGATAGAAAAAAATTGATAGAAAAAAAGAAATTAATGATTTTTTTGTTTAAATTGACCCTTTTGGCTCTTGATTGAAAAGGTTTTTTTATTAACTTAAGAAAAATGAGATATCAGTGATGAATAGGTATAATAGCATGAACTTTAGCATGGATGATATCCTGATTGAAGGCAATCAATCCTGGGGTCAAGTCAGTGGCAGTGAGCCTGTGGCGCGCATGTTGTTTTTCAAGACAAAAGATGTTAATGTATGACTGTTTTTCTAAACCAAAACCTCAGTATTCAGGTTTATTTGCAGCGTTGGCATTTTGTAACAAATAAGTAGATTTTGGGTTGCAGTTTGGCCACTCGTGTCTAAAGGTTCTCTGTCGCTGGGTTAAGTGATATAAAATGTACCATTAAAAGATACTCATGTCATAAGGCCCTAGGTTGTATCCCCAGTACTGCCAAAAAAAGGTAACCTGTGTCAATAAACCAAATTATTGTTAATACTTACTTTGTATTTTAAATGTTTAAAAGATTTATAATCTTTAAATGTATCAAAATTGATTAATAGCAATAATCTACTGCTCACTAGTTTTCTTTATTCGTGTATGTGCTGGGGATCGAACTGGGAACTTGTGATTGCAAGGCAAGCACTCTAACCACTGAGCTAAATCCCCTGCCTGCTCACTAGTTTTCAAAGAAATGTTTTTCTTTGCTCTTAAGAATATGAAGAAACAGGCTGATTTCAGTCTTTAGGCAGAAATAAATAACTAGAACAAAGTATAATTCTAGACATTTTACCTTCTTAATATTTAAAAGACTGTATTTTTCTATAGCTTTCTCTCTTGTCTTGATTCTACTGTATTTGTTCAGGAAAATAATATCCAAAAGCACATTAAGTTTTCTAGAAATTAAAAAAAATTAAATGTGCCATTTCAGTAAATTATTTCATTTTTCAGGCAGACCACAGTGGAGAATGCCTGTAATCATGGCTCCTTGGAAGGCTGAGTCAGGAAGTCCTCTAGTTCAAGGCCAGCTTGGGCAACTTAGCTAGACCCTATCTGTATCAAAAATAAAAAGGGGAGTGGGTATAGCTCAGTGCTAGAGTGCCCCAGAGTTTGATCTGCATTACCACAGAGAAGTATTTCATTTTTCAGAAATGCATTTTATGACCTGTGTGGGTAAAGCTCTAGAGTGCAATGCTTCATATGTGTGTGTGTTTTATAAAAAAGAAGTCGTTTACAGTGTAAACTTTTATTCTCACTATGAAATCATCTGTTTGTTTATCAAACATATGTCACTTTGAAAGGCTGTACTTTGCTGTGGGATACATTTTAGTGTTTTAGTTTGGTTATTATGACCTCTTTTCTCATCTATATCTTACCTAAAATTAAAAGTGTAAACTTTCCATACACTACATTTACACTTCCATCTACCTTGGGGTAAAATTTGTATCTAGAAATACATGCTGATACTTTGAGATATTCTACAATTTTTAATTTAATGCCTTTTAGAGTTATGTACAGATAGAAAAATTAAGATAGGACTCAATGTGAGGTAAATATTATTTTAACCTTAGGATAGAGGCTTAATAATAGCATACTTTTAAGATGATGCATAGATTATCAAAATTGAGGTATCTAAAAGTATACTCCTTCACTTTAATGAGGTGATTATTACCCTAAAGTGCAATTTTCCATTACTTTATTCCTCTAAATAGTTTTTCAATGCTATAGTGTACCTTGTACCAAACCAAAATTATATATGTAAGTGCATTGAAAACATTAAGAATAGTACAAAGATGCTAGCTCTTATGGCTTAATATTAAATAGAAATCAGGTGTGTAAATGCAGAAGGAAAGAAATGAAAAATGTACTAATAATTGGACCTCCTAAGTATAAAATACTAAGGCATCATCTGAAACATTATTGAATTCTTATAGTTTAGCAATAAGGAAAATATATTTGCCAAAACCAAGGATATCTAAAGAGCACGAATATTCAGATATGAAAGAAAATTATTGTATTATAACCATAAGAAATATAAAGTAACAACAGAAATGATTTTAGCAGAATACGCCCGAGACTTGAAGATGAAAACTACAAGAGAAATAAGATGTGGCAAAAAATTCTCAAGCTTATTTTGAAGAATAAATAAGTAAAATTCAATAAAGTTAGCAAAAAATAGTGAAGGAAAACTAGCCCTTCTAGATACTGAAGCTTTTTTTTTTTTTTTCTTTTTTTTTGTTTTGGTGCTGGGGGATTGAACTCAGGGCCTTGTGCTTGCAAGGCAAGCACTCTAACCACTAAGCTAAATCCCCAGACCCTACTAAAGTTTATTTTAAACAGTTTTCCCCGTGTGGTAAACTGATCAGTGTGATCACAAAGAACCTATAAATAAGCACTTGTATATGAAGAATTTATTTTAGTAAAATTATTCATAAAAGTCCAATTTGAAAAGCAGCAGGCTCTAATAATAGTGACACAATAGAATCTTAGAATAGCATTTTGCAAAGTATGCTCTGCAGAATACTATGGTAGCAGATATCAAAGTTAAAAGTATCCATAGCTTGAAAAATTCTGGGTTTAGCTAGTGTTTTAAAGCTCAGGGCATAGTAGATAAAGCTCAGGTTCATAAAGCTCTGGGTTCAATCCCCTCTCAAAAAACCTTACAAAATAAATAGGCAATGAACATAGTTCACAAGAAGAAACATAATTAGTGGACCAACATGGAAAAGGCTTTCAACGTCCATCATCAAATACAACAATAAAAGTAATGATCTGTGTATTATCATCAGATGGATTTCTTCTTCCTTCTTAGCAGATATACTTCCCATACACTCTTTAAGAAAGCCTACGTAAGGTAGCCAAGAAGAATCTTTTAAGTTATGATACATGTAAATTAAGCATCACCCCATTCTGCCAAGTATAATCTTGCTTTGGACATTGAAGATTTCACGTTCTCTCTTTCTCTTCCTAGTTCCCGTTCTGTGATGGGTCTCATACAAAGCACAACGAAGAGACTGGAGACAATGTGGGACCTCTGATCATCAAGAAAAAAGACACTTAAACGGACAGTTTTGATGCTACAAATCAACTTGTCATGATGTTATCTGATTGTTTAACTAGAATGATTACCACTTCTGTCTAATTCACCTCCCCTGGATTCTAGATGTGGTATATTGCAAACTTCAGCTTTCATGTTCATGGCATTTGCCTTACTTGTTGAAACATCGTGGTGCACATTTGTTTAAACAGAAAAAAAAAAAAAAGGAAAAACCAACTTCATGGCTTGTGGGTTATTTTAGTTTTGTAAAGATCTGTTTGTTTATATTCAAAATAATGGTATTAGAATATG
>PVJO010024642.1:0-24108 GCA_004026905.1 Hystrix cristata
TTTTTTTTCGTCCTCCCAGTACTGGGGATTGAACCCAGGGCCTTTGAACTGAGCTATATCCCCATCCCTTATTATTTTGAGACAGGGTCTCACTAAATTGCTCAGTCTGGGCTTGAAATTGCAATCTTTCTGCCGGAGTGCTGGGTTCCTAGGCATCCTTTGCATTTCTACATATGCTTAAGCTATCTTTAAAACTAACCAAACACTTTTCTAAAATGTTACTCATTCCCCCAAGGAATCATAATTTGAAACTGGGTTTATAATGCTTTTGTAAGTTAGGTGGCTTTGGTGGAAAGTTTGTATTTGACAGGATAAACTATAAAACAGAATTAAAGAAAATTAGAGGTCGAATTCCATTACTATAACAATTTACACACACAAAAAAGTAAAAAGAGTACAGTTAGTGGCCTTCTTAATGCCAAGTTCTATCTATTACAAAATTTCCACAAAACAAAATAAGTCAAGTGGTTTCTGGGAGTTCATTCCAATGGGATTTAATTTAAGCTTATGAGAAATAAATTTACCAAGTTTTAAGACAACATTACATGGGATAGTGGATAAAAAAGAAGACTGTAACCCAATTTAAATGTCTCTGCTACTGTTTACTCATACTACCTAGCCACGATAATACTTTTCCAGTATAAAGTCTTTAGTGTCAAACTCAGGTACGCGACAGTGTAGGAGACTGTTGGATTAACTGATATTTTGGTGGCATTTTAATGTTTGGAAAAAGGACACAAAATTGGTAATATTTAGACTAACCCAAAATTCAAGAGATGCACGGCTGTCATAGCTATATTCTTTTTCAAAGAATTTGAGAATAATCTTTTAAAAGTACTATTTTATTTCAATTATTTATATACTGTAGTGTGATATGGTCTGTTTATCCAATTGGAGGGGTATTTATCCTTAATACTGCTATTTCATGATAGGCTGAGCCATATAAATAAAACTATATGAGATTTTGTGGGCAAAAATGGTCATATAATTCAACTTCAACATTATACTAATACATTGTACATAATATATTAATACAGTAGACAGGCCATGTATTTGTGCACTGAAAAAAAAATGTGGTGCCTTCTGATCTACTAGATCTAGATACTTCTTTTGTTACCATTGGCTGAGTTATACTTTCATTAAGTTCCAAATCTGTCCATGCCACTTACAATTATTTGACTTAATCAAATGTTGGTTAACATGAGACATGGGAAGCTTGGGAATTTGACTAAGTTGAATGAGTCTGAAATTTTCAATGAAAATAGTTTAAAGAAATGAAAAAATATGGCAAGGTTCTACGAGGATTCTAAATTCAGAATGCACCAGAACACTTTAAATTCTTGTTCTACTTAAAAAATTCTAAGTGGAATCTTAGGTAATACCTCGTGGGTATAGTTTCTGCAGCACAGACAATCCGGGTCTGCAACTAGTAGACCTCTTTGTGAAGAAAAAGGCAGTGGCTCATGAACCAAAGGACTGACAAATCCACATACAATTATATATCTCTTTTTATGGTTTCTTGTTTTATTAGACTTTATAGCCAACTGGTAAGGCTGTATTTGATACCGATGAGGACCACTGTAGTTTGAACAATCATTTAAAGTTTACAGTAATGCCGAGAGTACACAGTCCTAAAGACTATCAGGAAGACGTGACCTAATTTGGAGTCTGAATTTTCTGAGGTGATGTTTCAAAATTTTGTCCTGAAGAATGAGTAAAAATGAGTTAGGACAGTGTTACACAGGCAAAGAGAAAGAGCGGTAAATGTCCTGAAGCAGGAAACCACAGAGCGTGAATAACGGCCGAAAGTGAGCCTAGCACATAAGGGGAAGAGAGCCATAATATGAAGTTGCACAGGTAGGCTGCATAATCTATGGTAAGAGAACAAAAATGGGTGTTGATACTGCATTGAAGACTACTGAAGAATTCCAAATAAGAGTTCAATTAGGTTGGTGATAGGAGAGATCTTTACGAGATGCTTCAAAGTCAAATCTATATGATTGATGCTAAGTGGAAATGTGGAATGAGGAAGAAGGAGCTGCCAAAAATGACAGCATGGAGAAGTTTCTGGCTTGGGCACATAGGTAGATAGAGATGCTACTGTAGAGATAGAAAACATAAAAGAGAGAATAACATTGGTAGGGAGAGGTTTGGAGAGTGTTAATTTTTGAAATGGTGCAGTTGAGGCATCATGGGAACACTGAAGAGAACAGTCAACTGATATATATTCATAATGGAATATTACAAAAGAAACAATAAACTATACCACTTGTGTCAATATATAGCAATCTAAAAAAACAATACTTAGAGAAAAAATGACAGAATACACATTATTAATAAATTTACTCTTGGGGCTGGGGATTTAGCTCAGTGATTAGAGTGCTTGCCTTGCAAGCACAAGGCCCTGAGTTCGATCCCCGGCACCAAAAAAAATACAAAACAAAATAAATTTACTCTTTAAACAAGCAAAACCATTTAAATATATACAAAGACATTGTACTACAGCGATACATGCATACCTATGTTTATGGCAGCACAATTCATAGTGGCTAAATCTTGGAAGCAGCCTGTACGTCCATCAACAGATGAATGGATAGGGGTTGGGGATTTAGCTCCGTGGTGGAGCACTTGCCAAGCGAGTGCAAGGCCTTAAATTTGATCCCCAGCAACCCCCTACACCAACCCAAATGAATGGATAAGGAAAATGTATTTACACACAATGGAGTACCACTCTGCCATAAGGAAAATCTTGAGTCATTTGCAGGAAAATAGATGTACTTTGAGACCATAATGTTAAGTATAATAAATCAGACACACAAGCTTAAATATTGCACAGTTTATAAATAAAGAGCAAAATAAAAGATGATAGGAATTAGGGAGCTAGAACTTTCTCAAAGGGCAAGGGGATTAACAGATGGATGTGGGAAGGGAAAGGGGATTAAATAAAGAATTAAGACATATTATGTACATGTACCAAATCCACACATGAAATGTAAACATTATATGCCACAAACATGTAAAAAAAAAAAAAGGAAAGGGATTAAGAAAAAGGAAGAGGATCAAGAGGTGAATGAGGGAGGGAGGAAAGAGAAAGGAGATAAAAAAATTAGGATGTATTATGTACATGTACCAACTCCTCACAAGGAATGTAAACATTATGTACTATGAACATGTACTAATAAAATGATCTGGAAAAAATAAAACTATGATTTTTTTTTTTAACCATTCAAAAATATAAAATCCAGGGTTGGGGATTTAGCTCAATTGGTAGTAGAGTACTTGCCTAGTAAGCACAAGGCCCTGAGTTTGATCCCCAGCACCTCCCCAAAATACATACATACATACATATACATACATATATATATGTATGTGTATATATATATATATATAAAATCCCATAGCTTGCCAACTCCTGACATAGGTGTAGCATAAAACCTTTGAAGTGACACTTACCAAAACTAATATACACTCTATGAAACAGTTTGGGGAACCACCCTCTTAGATGATCTTACACATATGAAGATAAAAGCATATAAATGGTCATCAGAACACAACAGGAAAACCAGAAACTGTTCCTTGCCAAAAAAGGAAACACATGACAGAATTAAAACACTTCATACATACCAAACAATCTAACCCTCACATGAAATCCCAACACCCAGAGAAAATCACTGATATTTGGTGAATATCTTTACAGACAGTCTCTTTTATATAAAAAACCTGTACCTAACCTTCTACTTAAAAAAAAAACCTCCATGTCTATGTTCACATCCTTTCTTATTTTTTTGCAAAGTGGATTTTTCTTCTTTTTTTAAAAGTTAGCTTTATCAGAGATCGGATCAGACTAATGTTATAGCTTGTACCTAGATGTCCCCCTAAAGACTTATGTGCTCATAGGTGGGGCTTTTCAGAGGTGGTTGGATCATGGGTTTGTGAATATGGATTAAGTGTGTGTGATCACTGAATTACTCCACTGATTGGTTTAGCATAATTTGGGATGTGAATAATGGGAAGGCTCACCCTGGGTGGCACCATCCAAAAAATTTGTAACCTGGATGGGATAAATATACAACCAACCTAAGGCAGGAGATGGCAGATGTTAGCGATAACAGCAAAAATCAAGGTGGTTTTATATCTAGGGGAGACTGTTTGTGAGTTAAGTCTTACCTTTATTTGGCACCTCCAGGAGGCAGACCAAGCAACTTTCCTAAGCATTGTAACTGTATGTGATCAGTACCACAGCACTGCCTCTATATGGTCATACTTCCCAGAGCACAGAGCATCAAAACCCCCCACTAATCTCCTTTCACACAAAAAGGCAGTTAGAAATAAACAACAAAGCAAAACAACTCAGCTGAGTAACTTAGTGGACAGCTTAAATCCAAAAGATTTGGGAATGGCTAAACAGTGAACTTGTTCTGGCCCTGCTAATAATTTACAAAGACTACAGTAAGCAAACATAATCTGTACTATTTTCTTCTCTAAGAAGGACAACCATTTTATAACCCCAGCAGTTTAAATACAGTATCACAAGAAACAGAAAGACTCTGAGGAATAAAAGTTTGGGTAACATGTTTCTTTTACTTTTTATCAAAAATTTCTTAGAATACATTTATCTTCCATTTACAAACTTCCAGGATACTGCTCTTATCTGGCCAAATTTTAGGCCTGAAGAAAACAAACAAGCTTTAAATAATCTATGAGCTTGTAATGAACCCAAGGAATTAAAAAAAGTTTATCAGGACAATTTCCCTTTTTTTGACCTAGTTTCTCTATAACCATAAGAAAAAGAGTTTAATACCTCATAGTTAGCCTATTTGGAAAGACACCAGAGAGTAACACTGGGAGCGGTAAAAGTGAATAAAGATACCTTTAAATCATTTAAGAAAATGAATGAAAAGAAAAACACATTAGCCAAAATTGTAAGAAACTTCAAGTAATACACCTCAGTTTTTTTCATGCACTACTATGTCACATACAACTTTATTTTAAAATAGGACAAGCAAAAGCATTTAGCTTGTTAACAGAACTGAAATAAAACCTCACCAATCAAATGCTGAGAAACAAGTAAACTGAAAATTTTTAGAAGTACAGTATTCATTTTAACATGTATGTACTCAGTACCACATGTGGAAAGTATTATGATAAACTCCAAGCTCTCACCTGAGAATATTTAAAGCCCCTGCTCTACGCTTATTTATTCTAAATTGACCCACAATTTGAGCAAATTTTATTATCTGGATACAAACTGCATAGCAGCTAAGAAACTGAAAATTAGGGTTTGGAGTATGGCTGTAGAGAAGTGCTATGTACAATACACTGACCTGAGCAAGTGAAGACCAAAGAAATCTTAGGGAGTGTAACAGCCTGTGACCACAAGCTACACAGATTTGCACTTTAAGATGTAAAAAAAGGAGCGCACAGAGACACGGAGCTATAAAAGATAAAAGACTACTGTGAACAACTGTAAGCCAATAAATTTTAAAACTAAAGAAATGGCCATAGTTTTAGAAAAACATAAATTACCAAAACTGACTTGAAAAGAAATAAAAAAATCAACAGCCTTTAAATACTCTGAATTGGTAATCAACAATCTTTGCAAAAGGAAAACACCAGCCCAGACAAGTGTTCTGGGCAGAACCAGCCTATCTATCTAACAACTCTGACTTCTAATCACTGGTGGTCACAACAAGAGGTCTAAGCAGGTCCAACTGCCAGTTCAATAAGGCAAGAACAAGAAATAATGGCATACAACTTGGAAACTAAGAAATAAAACTATCTATTTTCAAGCGACATGACTGTCTACATAGAAAACCCAAAGAATTCTTAAACCAAAAAAATGAAAGCCCAATCTCCTGAACTGAATAATATATTCGTTCAATAGGATCCCTAGATATGAGATCAAAACACAAAACTTATGCAACTTTAAACCAACAGCAAATGCGGAAACAGAAATTAAAAGAAATACAACAAAGGATAAGACCTGAAAGTATAAGAAGAAAGTTGATACAATAATTTTTCAAATTATTCTTTTAGCAAAAGTCTAACTTCCACATGCTCGGAAAGGATAAAATTCAGAGGGCAGGAGGAGAATATTCTAGCCACCCTAGAGTCAGCACTCTGCTCCACAGCAACACAGGTCCCTCCTCTTTTGTCACAATGGCCCTTCCTTCCCCCAGAGCCAGCCCCCAGCACCACTGGTGTGGACTGATCCTGACAGCTGCCTACACGGTCTACCTTCTTTTCCTGCTCTCCTCAGAACCTCTTATAATAGGTATCTTAGGATTTCAGGCATTAAAAAAAAAAAAAAATCAGGAAACTCTGACTACTTCCTTCACATTTCAAGAACAGGACACAAAAAAAGCAAGACAGCAGTTAACAGAATCATAATTTAGAAACAAGAAGATAATAGAAATTATACTAGGTAGAAAATAAATGCGACCAAACATTTATGTATATAGAGTCTTAAAAGAATTCTGACTGGTTGCTCTTCTGAAGACTAAAACAAAGAAACTCTCAGAAAAAAATTAGTATTTCAAATGGTTAAAAATGTAAATAAACAACCAAAAAAGATTTGTGAGGAGTCTTTCAAGGGAGATGTTAAAGAGAATAAGCAACACTCTGTGCTAGCCAGTCCAGATAGTCCTTCCTCCAAAAGCAACTGAATTACTGCACCTCAAAGATCTGCGAGTTTTTTTATATTGGAATTTAAAAAATAAGCATAGGATTCCACAAATAGACTCAAGTTATTTAAGATATAACACAGCAAAACAGTGAATTCCAATCATAGTACTTTCCAATTAAAATCCTACCATGAAACATACTGAGTTATCTAAATAGCTTCATACTCTGTCTACTCATGTGGTAGTTTTGTTTTGTTCTTGCAGTACTGGTGATTGAACCCAGGGCTTTCACACTGAGCTGCTTCCCCTCAGCCTTTAAATTCTGAGAAATGGTCTTGCTTGATAAGTAACTAAATTGCCCACGTGGGGATCAATTTTGTAATCCTCCTGCCTCAGTCTCCCAGAGTACTGGGATTATAGCTTAGTACCACCACATCCAGGTGTCAGTCATGTTTTTGGTCACGTACTGCTAGTCATGTTTTTGATCAGGTTCAAATTTAATATTTGATTTTAAAACTCTTAAATTTGTTGTTCGCTGCAAAAATACCTGGTAGAACCAATATTTTTCTTTCAACACACACTTTCCCCTTCCTGTCTAATAAAGCAAATTTCCTACACAATTTAAGGCATATTTATTCCCCATAAACACAGTTTGAAAATAAAAATTCTTTTAAGGTAAAGAAAAGCATGTAAAAACAGTTTTAAAGATGAAATAAGCAGCTTAACCCTCAGTGGTCTTTGATAATGAAGGAAATAATGCTTCATGAAATTTTAAAAAATTCATATAGATTTGGCCAGATCTGAAGTGAGGTTAGATTTACTACTTACTTAAACAGTTCACATTACAACTGATGGAGATGTATCAGGTTTAAAAAAATCATCTGCTACTGTTTGCAGGTTATCTTGGAAACCCACTTACACAGGATAATTCTTTATCTTGTTAAATAACAACATACCCTCTAACTTTCCCAATAAAATGTCAAACTTCCTAAACACTTGGATCTAACATGGATAAACTACTTTATAACTGCTATTTTCCAAGTGCTAACTAGAAGCCACAAATAAACCTAAAAAAAAAAAAAAAGGTGAAAACTCTTGATTACTACCCAACTATTATCTTCAAAGAGCTAGTTGAAGGAATATCTAACCATCCATGAAGATTTTCCATGTCCTACATAATATATAATTATGAAATTAAGTCACCAAAGATACAGATGTAGTTTGTATTATTTTGGCTCCCTACACAAATGTTTTATCAAAATTACAATTTAATACTATGTCTTCAACTTTTATTAAGAGTTTATAAAATACACAGTCTTATATCATTCCATGTTCTATAAAAACAGTATCAAAGACATCAAGGCTCCAATAAAGATACACACAAACACACACAAAAATTCTCCTTGGCTTTGCTTCCAAGCTTTTCCTCTCAAAAATATCAACAAAACCTAAACTGTTTCCTTTAAAACAGAAAATGAGAAAAACATAACTCATTATGTTCTTCCTCTTTTTCTACTATGACCAGCAGGAAAGTCAAATGGAAGGCCATAGTTTACACTTCTGATGTACTCAGAGACCTGCTTTCCTAGTCCTTGTACAACTCTTAGTTACCATACTAAATGTCCAAGTTGTCCAAGTATATGTCTGCTAATCATCTGATCTATTTTTCCTTTTTGGAACTAGATAGAAATAAAGTTATCAGTCAAGTTTTCTGAATACAAACAGATACTTCTGAGTCAGAAATTGAGTAACCTTCAGTAAGTGGAAGGGGTGAGAATTTCAATGGATTATAAAAATAAACCCACCATTTAAAATAGTGGTGAATAGAAGAAACTAATTTATCAAAGATGGCAAGGCCTACTGAAGCACAATGCATTAGAAAGAAATAAAAAAAGAAATGGTCAAAAACACTTAATGACATAAAATGTAAGGCTTCTGCATGTCAAAACATATGCTATGACAGGTTGGGGATTTAGCTCAAGTGGTAGAATGCTTTACCTAGCAAGTGCAAGGCCCTGAGTTTGACTCCCAGCACACCCCGCCACCCCCCCCAAAACAAAATGTATGCTATGAACAATATTAAAAGGTAAATGACACTGGGTTGAACACTGGACAAAGTGTTACTATATTTAATTTATAAGAAAAAATAACACTGATCTCAATAGAAAATAGCAGTGGACAAGTCTTGGGGAGGGGATCACAAACTAGATGTGTACTTGGCCAATATGCACATGGAAAGGGGTTATTCTTGGAATTTATTAAATGTGATACAAGATTTTTTCACTTATCAACTTGGTAAAATTTGATTTTATTTCTTTCATATTTTAATGGTACTTTCTAGCATGGCTTTTTGGAAACTACTATTTTCATATACTGTGACGGTTAATCAATTGTGGCAACTTACATAAGAAATGCTCAACTAAATTGGATCAGCACAGCTCTGGGAATGGCTGAAGGGATTTACTCAAAACAGAAGACCCATCCTGGGTGTGTGTGGAACCCACCAATAAGCTATTGCTTGAATAGAATAAAAGAAATGAAGAAGAAGGCTTGTGTCTGCTTCTTTGGAGGAACTCCAATCTTCACCTCTACCTTGGACATGATCTTCTGGCTTCCAGCACAAACTCTTCAGCCTTTTAGCACAGGCCCTTTGGCCTCCTGATACAGAACTGCACAGGACACTACAGTGAGCTCCAGGCCTGCAACTGGACCCTTTGGATGTTCAGTGCACAGACAGCCCTTTTGTCCTCTACATCTGAACCTGCAGGTAGCCACCTTAAGCGTATCTTGTACATCCTTACATATTTGTGTATCTTTCATTAAATTGTTTCTCTAGTGAGTACAGATACGCATGTTAACAGGAGAAAAAAAATTCATATGACACTTCCAAGTATATACATATCAGTAGTTTAGAACTATGCATACTTTTCTACCCAAGGTTTGACAATTAGAAATGTATTTCAAGAAAGTAAGTAGATAAGGACACAGTTTTCTATATAATAGATATTCACCACAATCTAAGTTATATGAGCAAAAATTGGCAATTAACTGTATTTAGTTAAAAGAGGACTGACTGGTTAAATAAATTGAGGTACTTTAATAGGCTGGAATAATAGACATTGTAAGTCATGTTCCTGTAGCATTTACTGTCTTGGAAATGTTCATGATACTAAATGAAGAAGTTATAAAACAATAAACCTAAACTGACTTCAACATACCCACGTTTAAAAAGATTATGGATAGCGAATACCACTGTGTTATCGCTGGACAGTTTTTCATTATTGTAATTTCCTTTTTGCTCTTCTGGACTGTATTTTCCGTAACAAATTCAATATTACTAACTTCCTACTTGGAAAAAAAATGCTAGTTAGGAAGGAAATAGATCTTTAAATAAAGACCAATCTAATTAGTTATTATGAACTCTATATTATATGTAAGATGCAGAATAAAAAATAATGAAGAATTTTTAAAAACTTTTAAAAGAAGGAGTTGGGGATTTAGCTCAGTGATAGAATACTTGCTTAGCAAGCACAAGTCCCTGAGTTCAATCCCCAGGACTGCCCCCCAAAAGAAAAGGTGAAGCAACAGTGAGGCAAGAGAGAGACAAAGAAATGAGGCATTAGAGGGACCAAAGAATTCAATAAAACAATTTCAGAGGTCTCCACTAAAGTCAGGATGACTCTCAAATAGTACTGGGGATTAGCGGTAAGTAATACTGGATTGGCAAGTAGGAAATACTCTTTGCAAAAGACAGCCAATAATAGGTAAGGTGCATTCCTTTGTATATAGAGATACTATTTATAGGTTCACCAACAGAAATAGATTACCTGATACCATATAATATTAACCAGTACATCTAAGTTTAAAAGGTGACAATTTCCAAAGTACTGGTATAATACAAAGGACAGAAGGGGGGTGGTAGGAATGGTGGATATTCCACTGTGGTAAAAATGCTTTTGCTTGTTAATCTGAACAGCAGCACTCTGATATGATTCTAACTCTTTTTGGAGGCAGAGTGGTGCTAGGGAATAAACTCAGGGCCTTGTGCTTGCTAGGCAAGCACTCTACCACTTGCGCTAAATCCCCAATCCCTCCAACTCTTTACTTACTAGTCACTTATGAATACAACTCTTAGCTTTCTCATTTATCAGTCTCTTCTGGTTGCAAAATTCTGATACTCAGGGTAGACAAATGTAAGTGTGTGTGGTAGAAGACTCCGATGATAAAGATGAATTTGATGATAATGGAAATAGGAATTCTCACAGAAATCCAAGAACAAAATTGGTAACACAAGTGGGCCTGGGACTCAAGGATACGGGACCTGAGAACCTGGTCTGGTGCTAGGGCTGCCCACTGGAATGGCTGCAGGAACAAATGGATCCTCATTCTGAAACTCTGGTCATTACAAGGATTCAGTAACTCCCTCTGTATCAGTTTTTGGCATCTGATTTATCTCCAGCCACCAGTTGGTGTCTGTGCTTCCAAGATCTGTATTCTATTTTCTATCTCGCAGGTGCTACTTTCTTATACCTTTCACTAACTCCTGGCTAATCTCTCTCTCTTTTCAAATTCTGCTTTCACTGTTTAACTGCCACTGTTTTTGTGAGTTTTCTGATACACAGGATCATGTGAACTTAGAACAACTGTTCCACCCTGTCCACTCTGAGGACATCCTGACAGGAAATTAAAAGAGCACGAGCTATACATATTTAGCCAACCATAAAGCCTATAGGAAACCAACTGGTTAAACTCATTCCCATTTGCACAGTTTTTCTCTGCTAATCCACCTACGTGGCCAACAGCCGACTTACAAATGGTGCCTTTAATTTGGGTACCCACACTCCAACCACTCATGGCCAAATTGCACAAGGCCATTAACAGGTTCCCGCTGGTTTGTACCACTGGTAGTACAAATGGATCTCATCACTTTTATTGGTCTTTTTACTAATACAATTACTAATAAGCCATATGATGCGACAGCCACACATATGCCACTGGTAGTTCAAGCTGTCCAGAGTGAGATTATGAATTATGGTCCAATCATGAATGTGTTAATAGCACAGAGCACAGCTGTCTTTCTTTATTCTCTCAGGAAGTGTCCTCTTGGACGTGACTGGAACAGAAGAGCTGAAATTACTCAGTGATAACATTAGCAAGATGAATCTAAAAATATATATAAATGATCAAATCAGATACAGCCTATCAATGTAAAGTTGGATTAACATTAGAAAATCGATTAATTTACCACACCAATAAAGAATAAAAATATATAATCTCTCTGTGGAAAAAGCACTTCACAAGACTCAGTATTCCTTTGTGATGACAACTGTTAGCAAAGTAGGACTGAAAAATAAACTTCACCCAAATCCAACAGAGTATTTCCAAACTGCTCACCTCATCCTTGATGAATCACCAAGATAATGACAAACCACTGAGATACAAGCATTCCTTAAAACAAGAATGCCCATTATCATCACTTCTATTTAACATTGTGATAAGAGTCCTCACCAACAGAATAAGAAACAAAAGGCATTCATTAACTTTATTCCTAGATGTTTGAAAAGAACAAAAACAAAACAAAACCCTGTCCCAGTACCTAGATATAATTATATATTTAAAAAAATCCAGAATGAGCCATAAATTATAAGAATTAGTAAGAATTTGAAAAGTATGGTAAATATTAACAAAGCCAAGGACAAAAACCATATGATTATCTCAATAGATGCAGAAAAAGCATTTGACAAAGTCTAACACCCATTCATGATAAAAACCCTGCAGAAAATTGGAATAGACGGTCTTTATCTCAATCTGATAAAAGCCATCTATGACAAACAAACCAACAGCCAACATCACACTAAATGGTCAAAAACAGAAAGCTTTCACTCTAAAATCTGGAGCAAGACAAAGATGTCCACTCTCACTACTCTTATTCAATATAGTTCTGGAAACATTAGCCAGAGTAATCAGAGAAAAGAAATAAAAGGAATAAGGATAGGAAAGTAAGAAGTTAAATTATCATTATTTGCAGATGACGTGATACTTTATATAGAAGACCCCAAAAACCCCACCAAAAGACATCTAGATTTAATAATCAAATTCAGCAGCATAGCTGGGTAAAAAGATAACACTCACAAATCAATAGCATTCTTAAACACAAATAACAGAAATTTCTCTCTGGGAGAGAAATTAGGGAAACAACACCTTTCATAACAGCTTCCAAAAAAATGAAGTACCTCAGAATCAATCTAACAAAGGAAGTAAAAGAGCTATACATTGAAAACTACAGTACTTTGAAAAAGGAGACAGAAGGTATCAGAAAATGGAAAGATATCCCTTGTTCTTGGACATAAAGAACCAATATAGTGAAAATGGCCATACTCCCAAAATTGTTATATAGATTTAATGCAATCCCAATTAAAATACCAATAGCATACCTCACAGAATGTTATGGTTTGTGTCTAGATGTCCTCCCAAAGCTTCATGTGGTAAGAGGGAGCTGGATCTAGAGTGTGTGATGCTGGGATTAAGGGTGTGTGATTACTAAATCAATCCACTGATTGGTTTAGCACTGCCCCAATCCTAGCAGTCTGGATAAGATATAAGGTACAGGAGGAAGCTGTTTAGGCCCCTTGGTTGCATCCTTTGCTTACTTCGCTGCCTTCTGCCTGTCTACCATGCCACCCTGCCTCGGACCCAGCTGATTGTGGACTGAAACCTCTAGAAACTGTGAGCCAAGTAAACCTTGCTTCCCCTAATTTTGGGTGTCCGGTATTTTGTCTCAGCAACGAGAGAAAAGTAACTAAGACACAGAATTACAGAAAACAATCATAGAGTTAATCTGGAACCAGAAGAAACCTAGAATAGCAAAAGCAATTCTGGGTGGCAAAAGCAAAGCAGGGCCCATCACAATCCCTGTCCTGAAATTATATTACAAAGCTACTGTAATAAAAACAGTATGGTACTGGAAAAAAAACAGATCTGAGGACCAATGGAACAGATCAGAAGATGCAGAAACAAGTCCAAACACTCTCAGTCACCTTATTTTTGACAAAGGGGCCAAACACCTCACTAGAAGAATGACAGCCTCTTTAATAAATGGTGCTGGAAAAACTGGCTCTCCACATGCTGAAGATTAAAACTAGACCCGTATCTTTCCCCATGCATTAAGCTAAAATCAAAGTAGACCAAAGATCTAAATTTAAAACAGAAACACTAAATTTGTTGGAAGATAGAATAGGTAGAACTCTTGAAGACATAGGTGTAGGCAAAGGCTTTATGAACGAAACCCCAACTGCCCAGGAAATATCACAAAGAATCAACAACTGGGATTTAATCTTATTAAAAAGCTTTTGCGCAGCCAAAGAAACCACCAGCAGAGCAAAGAAACAACCCACAGAGTAGGAAAAGATTTTTGCCAGCTGTTCCTCTGACAAAGGACTAACATCTCGAATATATAAAGAACTCAAAAAAAACCAGACCCCCAAAATTTAAAGACCCAATCCAAAAAGGGGCAGCTGAAATAAATAGACACTTTTCAGACGAAGAAGTAGAAACCCCAAATAAACATAATGAAAAAATGTTCAACATTGCTGGTCATTCGAGAGATGTAACTTAAAACAACCCTGAGATTCCATCTCACTCCAGAAAGAATGGCTATTATCAAGAAATCAGCCAATAACAAACGCTGGAGGGGCTGTGGAGAAAAAGGAACTCTTTTCCACTGTTCTTGGGAGTGTAGACTGGTGCAACCACTATGGAAATCAGTGTGGAGATTCCTCAGGGAACTAGGACTAGAGGTTCCATTTGACCCAGCTATTCCCCTTCTTGGTATCTTTCCAAAAGAAATAAAAGCATCAAACCATAGCAAAACATGCATACCCATGTTTATGGTTGTACAGTTTGTAATAACTAAATCCTGGAAATACCCCAAATGTCCATCAACTGAGGAATGGATAAAGAAAATGTGTTTTGTTTTTTAATACAATTGAGTACTATTCTACCATAAAGAATGATAAGCTCAAAATATGTCTAGGTAAATGGATGCATTCTGAGACCATACTCTTAAGCGAAATAAATCAGGCATACATGTTTAAATACCGCATTGTTTCTCTGGTGTGAGAAACTGAAAGTGTAAATAAATACTAAATGTGTTTATTGGGAAAGGGAAGAAAGTGCTCATATGGGAAAGGGAAGAATGGAGGGGGAGGGGGAAAGGAAAAGAGGGACAAGAGAAATAAGAAATGGAAGAAAAGAATGTAAACAAAGCTTTTGTAAATAAGGAGGGAGGAGGGGGTGAAGGGAGGCGAGGGGAATGAGAAAAAAAGAAGCAACAAGATATATCATGTACAGGCACAAATCTCCTATGATGAATGTTACCACTATGTACATCTAAAATGTACAATTAAAATAAGATTAAAAAAAAAGAAACAAGTTAAGGGAGGGAAGGTTTATTGTGGCTCACAGTTTGGAGAGGTCAGTCCAAAACTGACTGGGTCCAAGGCAGGGTGGCATCGTAGAGGGGCACTGCAGAGGAGAAACAGTTCAGGGTAGGCAGAAGGCACCAAAAGGCAAGAGGCCACAGTAGCCCCATTTCTGTCCCTTATATTGAATTCAGGCTACAAACTCTTAGGATGGGTAGCACTCACACCTAGGGAGGGCTTTCCCATTATCTACTCCAGAACTACGCCAAAACCATCAGTGGACTAATTTAGTAATCACACATCCTCGATTCCATCATCACATACTTAATGCCAGCATCACACACTCTAGATCCAGCCACCTCTGCAAAGCCCCCCCACCTGAAACAGCATGAGGCCTTATGGGAATATCTAGACACAAGTGAGCCACAACAGCCACCACCTGTATACTTGTGATGAGACACAAAAGGGAAATAAAGTAAATGAATCCTGGAAGTGGGCATCAAGGTCCATATTTCGGTGTTAATTATGAGACTCTGCAAGGAGTTCCTTCCTCTCAGCAATTTCCTCTATACTTTGTATTCTCTGGGGACTCCCATTTTCAGTTCTCCAGTCTACTCTGCTCACTTCTCAGAACTGTATTCATCTTCAGACCCAAGTGGTGAGAATGTAGAGAGGGAAAGGAAAAAGAAAAAGAGAGAACAGGAGGTTGCCTCACCCTCTTGAGTGTATGCAGCATAAGATTTTACTACACTACTAAGAATGACACGCAATTTAAAACTTATAAATTGTGTATTTATCAAGTTTCCCATTTGTATTTTTTTGGGATATGGTTGATTGTGGGTAACGAAACCATGGAAAGCAAAGTCACAGATAAGGGAGGACTACTAAAGAACCTAATAGAAATTTTAGTGCTAAAAAATAAGAGCAATTAGAAGTTAATCACTTGATGGCTTAATAAACAAAATGGAGATGACAAAACAAAATTAGTGAACTTGAAGACAGACTGATGAAAATTATCTAGTCCGAAAAGCAGAAAAAATGAACACAGCCTCAAGGACCATTGGGGTATCAAAAGGTCTAATATTTATGTCTTTGGCATCCTGAAAAGAATGAAAGAATGTGAATAATGGCTGAAATTTGGTAAAAGACAGAAGCACATCAGATTCAAGAAACTCAGAAAAATCAAATAGAGTAAAGCCAAGGAAATGCGTGCCTAGGCATATTGTCAAATCCATGAAAACTAAAAACAAAAAAAAAAAACCTTGAAAGCAGCAAGGGGGAAAAACGATGCATTACTTACAGGGGAGCAGCAGTTTGAATTAACTGTGAATTCCTCACAAAAAGTCAAGAAGGAAATGGTACATTTTTAAAGGGCTCAAAGTCAAGAACTGTCAACTCAAATTTTCTGTATCAAGTGGAAATAGTATTTAGGAATGAGCTGAAACAAACACCTTCCAGGGAAGGTAAAAATAAAAGAATTTACTGCCAACAGATCTGTGATAAAGAAATTACTAATGGACGGGAAGAAGGGAAATGATACCAAGAGAAAAATGGAAACCAGTAATAAAGGAAAAACAATGAAATGGTAACCATCTAAAGAAAAATGGTAAGCATCTGGGTAAATATAATAAATTATTTCACTCTAGAATTTGTACATTTAGCAGAAAGCAAACTGTCAACAGTTTTCCATGTACATATGAAATACATAAAACAATGCAGCGAAAGCAAAGGGGTAGAGGAATATTTAAGGTGTTAAGATTTCTATATTCATATGAATTGAAAAATGTTTAGAAAGATCTAAATATGTACATTATAATCCCTGGAAAACACACACAAACACACACACACACACACACATAAACACACACACAGGGTAATGAGATATGATTTTTTTAAACCTATGATAAGTAAAATTAAAGTGAAACACATACTAAAGCTTAGAAATAACCCAAAAGAAGGTAGGAAAGAGCAAGGGGAAACAATACACAAAAATCAACAAACACAAAGCAAACAATAAAATGGCAGAGCGAAATATAAGCATTGGGGTGGGGGTGGGGATTTAGCTCAATGGTAGAGCGCCTGCCTTGCAAATGCAAGGCCCTGAGTTCGTCCCCAGCATAACCCCTGGCAAAATTTAGACACTGGAGTAATTACATTAAATGTAAATAACCTAAAACACCAAAGGAAAAGATTAGGTTTTTAAAAAGAACAGCTTGGGGTTGGGGATTTAGCTCAGTAGTAAAGTGCTCACCTAGGATGCACAAGACCCTGAGTTTGATCCCCAGCACCCAAAACCAAACAAACAAACAAAAAACAAAAAAAACCCAACTCATTATATGTTGCTTTCAAGGAATTCTATTATGAATTCAGGTATGAAAAAACTAGAAGTAAAAGTATGGAAAAAGTATACTGTGGGAATACTAATCAAAATAAAGCTGGAGTGGCTATATTAGTATTGAAGTAGATTTCAAAGCAAAGAAACTGAACAGGCTTTAAAAAGGACCATAACACAATAAGAAAGGATCAACTTGCTGAGAAGACATTGCCTTCAATGTATAAGTACCTAAAAACAGAACTCCTAATACAGGAAGTAAAAACTGACAGAACTACTAGAAGAAATAAGATAGTTCCATAAATAAAGCTGGAGATTTCAATGCCATTCTCAATAATATATATAACAAAAATGTAGTGCAAAAAAAAAAAAAAATCAGTGCGAAAACAGAATTTACCACCACCATCAAGCAACTAGATCTGAATAGAATACTCCATCCAACAAGACCAAAGTATTCTTTCTTTTCTAGTACACAGAGAATGCTCAATCAAGATAGATTGCATTCTAGGTCATAAAAAAATCTTAACAAATTAAAAAAAAAGGACTAACACAGAATATGTTCTCTGAACATGCTGAATTTAATCTAGAAATCTGTAACAGGAAAATCCCCCCAAATCTGAAAATTAAACAATGTACTTAATAAATAGTCCAAGGTTCAAACAGAAAGCGTTATGAGCAATTGGAAAATAAAAATACATCAACACTTGTACAATCCAGTTAAGCAATGCTCAGAGGAAAATTTATAGTACTAAATACTTACGCTGATAAAAAAGAAAATTCTTAAATCTTAAATAATTTTAGTGCCCACTTTAAGAAGCTAGAAAAAAAAGTAAAACAAAACAAGTCCAAATCTGGTAAAGAAGGGACATCTCTACAGCTAACATACATAATGCCGAAAGATTATTTTCCCCTTATGATTACAAACAAGTCAATGATCCTTCCACCATTTCTGTTGAACACTGTGTGTGAAGTCCTAACCAGTGACGGAAAGCAAGCTGGGGCTGCGTGGGGAGTCGCACACAAATTAGAAAGAAAACTGGAGCTGGGACTTCTCGGTGGTCGGTGGTCGAGTGCTTGCCAGCAAGTGTCAGGCCTTGGGTGTGATCCAATTATGCACATGGTGGTGGTGGTTACATGGAGTTATATGAGTTTAAATGAGTTAAAATTTATAAAACTATACACCAAATAATCAATTTTGCTCTATGTTAATTCTAAACTTCAAAAACTTTTAAAAGTATATGGCATAAATTATCTTAGAGCGCTCCAATTCTTTACAAATTAAAGTTCAAAAGTAAGTAGTTTGAATACAGGTACATCAGTAAAACAGAAGAATGACAACAGAGCTGAGAGGAGAGTTACATTTTAAAATTCCAGATGCAGAGACCACCGTATCTTTGTTACAGTTTGGATCTGAATTGTCCCCAAAAGCCTGTGTTTAAAGGCAGGGTCCTTGGCGTGGTGATACTAAAAGGTGGCAGGAATCATTAAGAAGTGGGACCAACTAAGAAGTCTTGGGGCATTGCAGATGTGCAGGTGAAGGGAACTGTGGGACCTTCGTCTCCTCCTCTTTCCTTTTTTTTTTATTTTTACCAAGAACATGTATTGGTACATTGTATACATAATGATCATAATCAACATGGTTATTTTGTACCTGTACATGATACATCTTGGTTCCTCCTCTTTCTTGTTCCCAGACACGAACAGGTTACTCTGCAAGGCATTTCTACCTTGACGTGCTACCACAGGCCCTGAAAGAACCAGGCCAACTAACTGAGCATGCACTGGAAACCTCCAAAACTGTGAGCAATCACAAAGTTTTCATCTTTTTATGTTGCTTTTCACAGGTATTTTATTATAGTAACTGACAACCAACACAGTATCTCAACTAATCCTAGAGGTTATAAGCAGAAATATTTAATATCACCATGTGCAAAAGATGAGACAAAACAAACATGACATATACAAATAGAAATTTGAATGAAGACTTCATATACATACTAGATATTCATTGGGCCTTGAACAGAAATGGTAGTACTGTACATTATCATAATATTGCCTTATTTTAAAAACATTAATTTATCTATTTTTCTCATCTGATTCCTCATAACATCAAAACCATGTACTCTGAAGGACACTATGATCAAGTACTCAAACTGGTCATGGTTACACTACTCTAAGGCAGGAAATATTTTCCCAAGTAATAAACCCACAGAATATCAGGACATTGATAGAGCTATCTCACTGCCCCAACTTTTCCTAATCCTTAATATAGAAAGTAAAGTTTAAAGTGGGATCATTAAGTTCTTTTCAAAATGACAATGCTTGTATCATCTTAAATCTGATGATAAAAGCCTTAAGTAGGAAATCTGGCCTTTTCTGTTTAGGTTTTCTATTATGTTAAAATGTAAAATTTGGCATGATTAAATGGTGATAAATATTTACTCACTAATTAACAAGTTAATTACTGATTGCTTAAAATATTCCAAGCCCTAAAGGTCATATCAAAGAGAGATCAAAATGATACAGATCCTCAGGGACTTAGCCAAGGAGAATACACAAACCTGTGAGATAATTATGATACCAGACTATAAAGAATTAATGTGCTATGTAGTACAATTAGGACATAACATCTAGACAGATAGCAAAACGGTCTTTAATAAATCTCCCATACATGTCTGTTTTCTCACTGAAGAGAAGTTCATCTTAAGCAGGGAGACACTGTGATAGCTGAAGTCCAGAGATCTGTTTCAGCTCTGCCATTAAAAAATGTTGGATAAATCTGAACTGCTCTACAGTACCCAGTCAGTAGACATGACACCTGATACAAAAAGGACATTTGTTCATTCATCTCTGTTTTGGACTTAGCAAGCAAGAAAGGAGGGACAGGTAGGGACTCCTTCTAGCAGGGACTCACTCAGAACATTTACATTCTGAGACAGCCACTTCACTGCTTAAGTTCAATACCACCTTCTCACAACCATGTGGGGAAAAAAAAGATGCTGCCACCCAAAAGGAAAAGCTGGCTACTCTCTGTGCTTCCTCCAGAGAATCAAGGCCTTCCCTGTCCTGGGCCCAGCTGCACTGGCACCTCACAAGTCCCTGGGACCCCCGCAGTGGCTGTCTGGCTTAGTTTTGCTCTAGTTCTCAGCGTCTCAGGGAGGCATCATTCATTACTGGTTTCCTCTGAAAACCAGGAACTAGACTAGATCTCTTATGACATCATAGTCCACAAACACAATGAATTAGACATACGAGCCATAGAATACAAACCTTACAAACTTGTCAGTTTTAAGTAAAAACAGCCCATTAAATTTGTTACCTGGATGTTACTCTTTTGTTTTACAAGAAATATCAAGCTGTTTTTAGAAATACCAAATCGGAAAAGTAAACACTACTGAATTCCTATTGAGAAAAATTTCTTAACTCAGACATTAAAATGGCTAGATCCCGGGGGGTTGGGGATTTAGCTCAAGTGGTAAGGTGCTTGCCTAGCAAGCGCAAGGCCCCGTGTTCAATCCCCAGCACCCCTCCAACAAAAAAGCCTAACTCTCACAGTAAAACATAATCTATACAAACTTATCCTGTTCTTCACTAGACTGAGTTACACTTTCTACTCCAAACAACAACGTTCTTGTAAATCAAGTAATGTTACCACGCTACCTCTATGACACCAAGACAGCAGAGTTCCCAACCTTGTTTTGTTCTGAAGAGAGCAAAAAAGACCAGGTGTACTTTAAGTCCTCAAATCTAGAAGCAGAAGAAAACACTCATAACAATGAATGAATGGCAGTGATTATGAGTCACTGTATGAGACAGTTTACATGCATGGATCCCTTAGTTTCCACAATCATCCTATGAAGTAACTTATTAATTACACTATTTTAATGATTAGAAGACTGAGGCTCAGGAGGTTAAATAACTTGTCCACAGAAACACAGTCCTTCTGAATAAAGTAATAAACATGAACCACTGTCTGGCAACCTCTGATCATCTTTTTAGTAGATATGGGATTACAATAAAGATGTAAGCCACCAGACTTACATCTGGTGTAATAATATCTGGCTTAAGACTGTTTAATCTCAATACAAATTTAAAACTTAACTGTTTTCTATATTAGTACCCCCTAAGTTTGCTTAGAATGAAATCAATTTCCCCAACCAAATGGGTTTCTGGATCTACAACTGCTGAAGAATATACTCTCTCAGCATTTCCATTAAAAGTCACTGAGTGAGTGACTGGTACATAAATGATGCCTCCCTGGAGCCTATTTTTTTGCTCATTAACTTCAACATTCTTTTATCTCTTGAATATTAACTTTCTTCTCTGGATTGCAAACATGTTCTATATATAGCAAAGTATGTGAAGCTGAGTCACTACACTGACTTCCTTAGGAGCAGCAGCATATATGCTTAAGATGCCAGGGACAGAGACAGCAATTATGTTATTTAGAAAACTAGACCATGATTCCCATTCTTTTTTTAACACACAGACATTCGTACCTGCGAGGAGGTAAGCAGTAACAGCGGCCAAAACAGCAAGACTAAAACTTTTAAAAAACAGTTCGGGGTCAGGGGGAGAGGAAAAAAGAAAGACAGCAGTATTAAATTTCTTCAAGAGCATAAAGAAATACTTGATAGAAACTCAAATTTATACTATGAAATATGGGAAACTGCCTTAGTTTGGTAAATTTACAATATATATTATACATATTAAGAATAAATCTCTCATTAAATCTATAAAAATAAAGCTCAAGCTAAAATATCTTTAAAAAGTGGAGAAAAGGTATCAAGAAAAACTGAAATTCACTTAAACTCTCTTCCCTCTTGTCAATCATTAATTTTATCAGAATTTTAAAAATTAAAGTATGATTATGAACACATACACACTTATTGTATGAATACAGTATACACTTGTTATACTTATAATGTGAAAGATATTAAATAGTTGAGATAATTAACAATCATCCATAATCTCACTATTCAAAACCAGCATATTTTATATCACTCTTTTTTTTCTTTTTCTTTTTTTTGGTGCTGGGGAATCAAACTCAGGGCTTTATGCTTAATATCTCAGTTTTTAAGTAAGTGTTTCCTTTCTAAGAAACAGAGAAGTATCATGCTTTTTGCATTTTGTCTTTAAATATCCTACAGCTCATAATTTTAAATCTTCTGCCAACTATTTTTATTATGATCAGTAAACAAAAATTTTAAGGAACATAATTTGTAAAGTTTTACGGTGTTTAGTTACACAAGTATGGCATAATTTGATCATTTACAAGGCTTCCAGTTTCTAACATTATAAATAACATTGTAATGGATAAATAACACATATACACATTTGTGTACATCTCTTATTTCCTTGGAATAAATTCCTGAAAATGGAAGTTTGGGGCAAAGAGTATGAACATTTTAAGAATTCTGAATATTGCCAAACTTCCACTTAAGAAGTTGTACCAACATATGCCAACCCTTGACTCTTATTTGAGAGACATATTGGACCATGAAGTTAATGATTCTGTCTAACCTTTTAGGTTTTTCTTGTAATCTTGTTTCTTCAGCTTTGAAGAAAATCTTTGAGGAACTAGTAAGTCTTATAAGTATTTACTTGTGTTTGAGCAATTTTCCCTTGTTGCTTTTTGTTATGGCTTGTATCCAGATGTCCCCCCAAAGCCTCATGCTCTCATAGGTGGGGCTTTTAAGAGCTCCCAGGATCTAGGGCATAGGATACTGGCATCAAGACTGTGTGAATATGGATTAAGGGTGTCTGGTACTAAATTAGTCTACTGATTGGCTTATCAGAGTTCTGGCTATGGATAATGGTAAGCGCCACCCTACGTGTGGATGGAAAACACTTGCAGCCTGGATAGATTAAGAGGGAAAGGGAGGCTTGCCTCACTGCCTTCTTGCCCAGCCTGCCATGGGCTGTACCTCCTCTGTCACGCTGCGCTGCAGAGCCAGCAGACTGTGGACTAAAACCTCTACAAACTGCAAGCTAAAATAAACCTTCCTCCTTCAACTTTGGGTACTTTGGGTATCAGGTATTTTGTCCCAGCAGTGAAAAAGTAACTTCTGTTTAACAAATTTGCCTCTTAATTAAACTTAAATACCTAAATACAGTTAATAAAACTTAAATACTTTTAAATTAAAAAGAGTATGTATTGCACTTTTTAAAAACAAATAAAAATTCTTCTATGTATGTATTTGCAATAAAAGATGTCTGAAATCACATTCAACTAACTATTGTGAACTCTGAGTTGTGGAATTTTGAGTTATTTTTTCTCCTTTTAAAATTTTTCTTCTCTATATTGCTTGAAAATAAAAGATAAGCTGCTTTATCTTTTAAAAATAAAGCCACACTACACAAAGGTATGAAATACTAAATTTATATAGAGTTCTTTTTAAAAAGAAAAATTAAAACAAACTTCTTTATTTTCATTTCCAGTTATGATGGGCTGGTACTGGGCTAAAGCTACTATTTCGAACAACCATACAACTGGGCAGTTTAGCTGATTCCCAGGTTATAATGGTTCGACTCATAATTTTTTTGATTTCACAATGGCGTTAAGTAATAAGGTTTCACATTCACTAGAATCCATACTTTGATTTTTGATATCTTTTCCTTGGCTAACAATATGCAATATGGTATTCCCTTGATGCTGGACGATGACACTGAGCCTCAACTCCCCATTAGCCACATGATCACAAGAGTGAACAACCAACACTCCACAATGTAC
>PVJO010024643.1:0-24108 GCA_004026905.1 Hystrix cristata
TTATTTGCAGATGACATGATACTCTACATATAAGACTCAAAAAACTCCACCAAAAAACTTCTAGATTTAATAACTAAATTCAGTTGCATTGCTGGATACAAAGTCAACACTCAAAAGTCAATAGCATTCCTATACACAAACAATAAACTCACTTAAAAAGAAATAACCAAAGATATACCTTTCACAATTGCACACAAAAAAATAAAATACTTAGGAATCTACCTAACAAAGGAAGTAAAAGACCTTTACATTGAAAACTACAGCACTCTAAAAAAGGAAATAGAAAGGGAATATCAGAAAATGGAAAGACATCCCATGTTCCTGGATAGGAAGAACCAACATAGTGAAAATAACTGCTGAAATCTTAAGCAAGGTACAGTTTCTGTAAAAGTCAGTAAGGCCGTGTTAGACACAATTCTTTAGTACAGCCTCCAAATGCAAGGTGGAAGTGGGCTGAGCGTCAGTATCATTCACTTATAAAGGCATCAGAAATAAGGATCATTCTCTCCACCACAAGGTGACCATTCAAGCCCATGAAAAGGCTCCATTATTAAACCTGTGCTCAAGACCTGCATAGAAACATTAACCATCATGGTGATAATACGAGTGCAACAAATAAAAGCAGATGAAAAGTTTACATTGAAAGTGGGACTCGAGCTCCGGACTCCATCGTGGGCAGGAGGCTTGAGCTTGCAGGTCAGGGACTTCCCTGCGCAGATCTGCACTGGCTCCGTCCCCTCCCGGGGAAGACAGCTCTGGACTCCATCTTTGGAGCAAGGCTTCAGCTTGCAGGTCAGGCACTTCCTGGAGCAGATCTGCGCTGGCTCTGCCCCCTCCCGGGGAAGACAGCTCCGGACTCCATCTTTGGAGTGAGGCTTGAGCTTGCAGGTCAGGACTCTTCCCAGCGTGGATCTGCACTGGCTTGGCCTGTGCACCGGCAGGGTGAACGTCAAATAGGGTGGGAAACACCTTGCACTGAAAGCACTGTTACCTCTCTTGCTCAGTGTCTTCTTCTTTTTTTTTTTTTTTCTTTTTCCCATTTCTCTTCTGATCCAAGCCATCACTATCTGGTAAAGCCAACAATACCCATACCAATAAGGAACTTTTAGAGACAGAAACTATAAGGAGATGTGGGCGGGCTACCAAAGATCCCCCAGATTGCTGCAGTCTGACAACTGCCCCCAGACTTCATGCTTGGAGGCCAGGATCAACACGCTACCCAGCACTGACCACTGCAGGCGCGGTAGGGCTAACAAGCACAGAATCAGGTTTCGGCCTATGCCCCCCACAGAGTGGTGGCCATCAGAGAAATCCCACTGTATGTGTATGTATACTTAATATATGTATATATTGGTTTTGTTTCTCCTTATTTTCTCTTTCTCTTATTCATCCTGATACTTGCCCAATACATTCTCTTGTCTACATATTCTTTCTAGTTTTTGTTGTTCTGATTTTTACTTTTATTGACTCCTGCTTGGCTCATATCTTTCCTTCCTTAAGCAAATGCTGTTTTTCCTTTTCTTCTTCTTTTCTCTCTCCTTTTCCTTTTTCATATGAGTAAATGTTGTATAGAATTTACATGGTTTGACCCACTACTATCACCTTTCACTGTTTGTAAACTATCTACTCAAGTTTCCCAAAGCATAAGTAATATCCTATTGTAAGTTTTACATCTAATAGAACTTTCTTCATTACCTCTATACCTTTTCCGATCCCTCATTATCCCTGCTACAAGCAGGGGGGGAAAAATCACTCTACTAACAAAATACCCACTACATGCAAATTCCTGGTTTTATTGGATTCTGCTTTATGACGGTGTAGACCTTGCTCTTATGGTTAAAGATACAAAGTTAATTTCTACCACAGTTGGTCAATTTCATGAATGTAACTGATGCTATTGTTAATGTACTAGTGTAACGAGTGTGCCATACAGGCTATAACCAGTTGTACATTCTCATATGGTAATACTGTAATTATCTGAGGTAATAATCATTAACATAATCCAGGGTCTTGAGACAACCATGAGAGCCAAGAATCACATATGCCTAGAAGACACTGAACAAACAGAATTCTCCTAAAAAGTATTGATATTTGTCTTCAAGCAACCTCCCATAGTCAAAATATAAAAGTCAGCACTGAAACTAAAAGGAGGGAAATACATATAGATATCAAAAAAAATAAAAAGAAAGAAAATGTCGAGACCCAGAAGTAAAATACAGCCCCAGACCCCCAGCTCATCCAGAACAAATCCAGAGGACAATGAAATAGAGGAAATTGGAAAACACTCAACCAAACTTTCAGAAATGATAGCAGCAGAAGTTAAAAAACAGATGGATGAGGTTATAGAGAACATCAGATTAGAAATAATTGGCCAAGTTAAGTCAGAGATGACGATCATAATGAAAGACCTGCTTAATGAATTTAGAGTAGAAACACATAAAAAAACAGAGGAGCTAAGAAAAACAATGGAAAACTTGACCACTCAATTCAGGAAAGAAATGGTATTCTTAGAAACCAAGATTAGTCAGTGTCTTGGTTACTTTTCGCATTGCTGAGACGAAATACCTAGTATACAAAGTTAAAGGAGGAAGTTTATTTGGCTCACAGTTGGTAGAGGTTTCAGTCCATAGTCAGCTGGTTCCAGAGCAGGGTCTCGCGGCGGAGGGGTGTCACAGAGGAGAAAGAGTTCTTGGCAGACAGAAGGCATCAAAGCAGCAAGCAGCAAGCAGCAAGCAGCAAAAGACAAGTGACCACAGCAGCCCTCCTTCTGTCCCTTATATTCTATCCAGGCTACACACTCTTAGGGCAGGTAGCACTCACATCCAGGTCAGGCCTTCGCATTATCCAGACCCAGAACTGCGCCAAACCAGTCAGTGGACTAATTTAGTAATCACCCACCCTTAATGCCAGCAGGACACACTGCAGATCCAGCCACCTCTGAAAAGCTGCCTGTGACCACATGAGGCTTTGAGGGCCATCTAGACACTGCCATAATAGTCAGGGACAACAAAAACTAAATTTCAGAGATACACAGGAGAGCAGGATTGCATTAATGAAAGTGAGCAAAAATAAAATCACTAGAATTGTAACTACCAAAATTTCAGCTATTGAATTGAAAAAATTAGATCGCAAACACAATCACTTGAAATACTTAAAGAGGAAACAAAGTATTTTATTTAACAAACACCTTTACAATATATAGTTTGTGTCTGGAACTGTTCTAAATGTTATCTATACAGTACTTCACTTACTTAATCCTGAACCCTCCAGGAGGCAGTGCTCGTCGTTCTATGGAATAAAAAATCTAAGACTTTGAGAAGGTAAGAATCTTACCTAAAGCTTCACAGGGTAAACTCTGGTGCTAGAATCAAGATCCAGGGGATTTGGCTTCAGAATTTGTGCTTCTAACAACTATTTTGTAAGCAAGCCTCAAAAATCTATCAGCAATTAACTTGCTTATTAATAAAATGCAAAATTAGGGATGAGGGTAGGGTAGGTCTGTGGGAAAGCACTTGCCTAACACTTATAAGGCCCTACGTCCAATCCCCAGCCCTGGAAAATAATAGCAATAAATGCACAAATATAAATACTAGACTAAGAATATAATTGAAAGAAAAAACTGAATAGTCAGGTAGACTGAATTACACATAACTGAAGAGAAAACAGATTGCACTGGAGAAAGATAAGTAAATGGAAGCCAAGGTTTAAAAAGTAATTGTCTAGTAGCTATCTCAGAAGATGAGAACAAGGAAAGTCAAAGAAAAAGTATTCGGAGAGATAACAGCTAAAATTTGTGCAGGACAGATAGAAGAAAGCAGTCCACAGATTCCAAAAGTACCCAAAAATCTGAAACCACAGAAATACGAATAAAGACACAATGGGAATAACAAAAAGCAGATGGTTGTCAAGCTAGAGGACTAAGGGTAATCATGGGCACATTGCAATCATCACTTTTATTTTGTATATATTTTAATAACAAAATAAAAATTAGACAAACCTTTAGAAACACTGTAGTGTGTTTGAACAAGTCACACACAAAAAAAGCTCCTAAAAGCACCCAGAGAGGGAAAAAAATACTGATAACCTAAAATGAACAATAATCAGACTGGGGGCTAATTACTTCACTGCAAAATTTCAAGTCAAGACATGATATAATAATATCTTCAAATTGCTAAAACAAAATGATGAGTCAAGAATTATTTAACCAACAATTTTTATTAAAGAGAAATATTATTCTAAAATGACATTTTCAAACAAGACAAAATAGGAAATTTAATAACAATAGACTCACTAAAAGTTTTTAAACAAGGTTAAGCAATGCACTTCAGTAAGAAATAAAGCTATCCCATTTCTCCAAACAAAACACACAAATGGCTAGCAGGTGCTCAGAATTTTACATCATCTGCAAATCAAAACCACAAGGAGATACCATCTCATATCTATTTTGGTAAGAATAATAACAAACAACAAAAAAGGGGAAAATGTTGACAAAGATGTGGAAAAATCTGAATGCTCAGAAATTATTATTGGGAATGTAGAGTGGAGTAACCATTATGAAAAACAGTATAGAGATTACTCAAAAAATTAAAAATAATTTACATTTGATCCAATAATCTCACTTCTGGATATATATCCAAAAGAATTGCAATCAAGAGCTTCAAGAAATAAACTTCAGCCCATATTCATTGCAGTGTTATTTGCGGTAGCCAACATACAGAAATCACTCAAATGTCCATCAACGAATGAATTGATAAAGACTGGATCCTACTTACATGTGTGTCTTGTTACTTTTCTCTCGTTGCTGAGACAAAATATCCAACACCCAAAGTTCAAGGAAGAACAGTTTATTTGGCATACAGTTCATAGAGGCTTCAGTCCACAATCAGCTGGATCCAAGGCAGGGTGGCCTGGCAGGCAGGCAGAAGGCAGCAAGGTAAGCAAGGGGCAGACAAGCCTCTTCCTGTCCCTTATAGTTTATCCAGGCTGCCAGGATTAGGGAGGGTGCCAAACCAATCAGTGGATTGACTGAGTAATCACATACCCTTAATCCCAGCACCACACACCCTCGACTCAGCCTCCTCTGAAAAAGCCCCATCTATGACCTCATGAAGCTTTGGGGGGATATCTAGACATGAACCATAGCAATGTGAAATCTAAAATAGTCAACCTCAAAGAAGTAGAAAATAAAATCGTAGTAACTAAGGGACCAGAGAGAGGGAAGTGAAAAATTACTCTTTAGTCTTCAAGATGAGTAAGTTCTAGAGATCTGCTATTCGACATAGTACCTAGAGTTAGCAATATGTTACTGTCCATTTTAAAATGTTAAGAGGATAAATCTCATAAGTGTTGTAACAACAACAAAAAACAAATTACAAAAGACTACAAGAAAATATTTAGAGGTGATGGATGTACTTTGTACCTTGTTTGTGATATGATACCACAGATATATGCATATGTCCAAGTTCATAAAGATATAGATGGTAAAATGCGTGCAACTTCTTTGTCAATAATGCCTCAATAAAGTAAAAAATTTAATCCCAGAAGAAAAGTGATCCAAGAAAGCATGTGGATAAATGTAAGCCTTGATCTTGTAAAACAAAAATGATGTTGAAATTAGGGGGTAAAAAATAGAGATGGAGGTCTTCTGCTTCTGAAACTTGAAAAGGAGCTTGTAAATCTGATGACCTTCCTACTTTCTCCCTGGAGACATTTAATGCCTAAAATAGGTCCTGGAAGACCAGCCAAAACTTGACCCTGGGCATTGGTGGGTGGTCTCTGGACTCCAGCAGATTGGAACTGGAGGTCACTAAGGCATGTGGAATAGGAGAGGCCCTGCTCCTACAGGAAAGCAAATTGGGAGAAATAAGCTCAACTTTCCAAGTGTCTCCCTCCCCGAGGCATTTCTTAATGCCTCAATAGTACTGTACAAGAGGATGGGAAGCCAGGCATAAAGGACAGCCAAGTAGTTAAGAATAAAGTCATGGTCTGTTAGTCTCATGATACTGTAGGGACAACAAATAGAATTCAGGGCTCTTCACAGAGAAGGAACCCTGTTTCATGAGCTTTAGATTGTAACCTATGGGCCAGACTTTAGATACCAGAGTTATAAGCCTTATGAAGATTAAAACCCAGGATCAGCTCAAAGTCCCTAATCCCAGTTTCGAGTCTGTTGCTTTGTTTTGTACTGATTACCAAAATAAAACCAGATCTCTTCTGGAGTAGAACAAGATCTTCAGTTTTTCCCACAAAATGATGGCATTCAGCTGGAAATGACCAAGGATGACAAGAGCCAAGATCACATAGCCAAAACCAAAAAGAGAAAATAGAAACAAACCCATGAGTAACACATATATTGAAACTAACAAATATGGACTTTACTGTCAAACATGGTAAATTCATGGAAATATGATTATTTTTGAAATATATAATGGAAAGAAAGCATTTAACATTTACCAAGGAATTGCATTTGCAAGGAAAAAAAACTAGAATTCTTATATAAACTGTTTTCAGTTTATATAATTACGGAAATTAAAACTGTGCTAGTTGTATTCCTATACTAAATGTCTTAAAATATATTGTTTATTAAAAAGGGAAAAGTTGAAGAATATTTAAAAGGACAGCTCCAAATTTTTAAGTTATTTACTCTGTAGAAGGAACTTAGAGAAAGATCAGAAGAAAAAAATCAAAATTAATTGTACTTTTAATTTTATCATCTTCACTATTGTTTGATTTTCCCTTCATAAACTTGTATTGTTTCTATAAAATAAATTAATTAAAACTAATACAGTAAAAATATGCTTATTGCAGAAGAATTTTTAAACTATAGAGTTGTAGGGGAAAATATACCTTTACTCAATACCAACTCTCAGAAGACAATAGCATTTAGCATGTTTTACTTATTTTTTTCAGCTGTTTGTCATGCATATGTTTATTAGTAGTTATTAGTAAGTGATGTGGGAGGCAAAATCCTAAAATACCCTCCGAAAATTTTATGTACTTTTTTCAATTCCTTTCTGCTGAGTTTGGATAGGCCCTGTGAATATGATTGGATAGCTATTCCCTTGATTGGTTTATAAATGAGACTCCATCCTAGGAGACTGGTGTGAGATTCCCCTGCTGACTGAGATTCCCCTTCGGTGCGCCACACGGAGAAGCACAAGTTGCCAGGGACTGCAGGTGGCCTCTAAGAGTTGAGACTATCTCACGTTGGCCAGCATTTGGCTGAAAACGCTAAGCCTTGGTCCAACTGCCAAGAAGCAGTAAACTTACATGAAAACTTCAAGCCAATAATGGCGTTGTGGCCCTGCCTAACACCTTGACTTTAGTCTGGTGAGCCCATGAGCAAGGACCCAGATAATGTGTGTCGAGACTCCTAACCTACAGGAACTGAGATAAATTTATGTTAATATAAACTACTAAAAATATGGTAATTTGTTATGCAGAAATATAAAACTGTTACACTTACTATAATATACAACTACTATGTGAGGTTTTGTGTAGTTATAAACATGAAAGAAATATAGACAATTTACAAATACAGAAAAGTATAACCACTGAAATAATTAGCCAGGATATTTTGTCTAGTTCATTAGAGTTCTTATTTTTAATCTATAAATTCTTCATGAATTCCTTAAAAGTAAGGTATCTTCAAAACAAAACAAAAAACAACAAAAACCCTCAGTATTATTATTTCACCTTTAAATCCCCTGTGGTTTTCCAAAATATACTCGCTGTGATGGTTAGCTTTATGTGGCAGTTTAGCTGGATTCTAGTTCCAGTCATTCAAAACACTAATTAAGGTATTGCTGTAAAAGTAATTTGCACATGTAGTTAGCATATCTACTATTAGTTGATTTCAAATAAAGGATGGTAATCTGGGTGGGCCCCTGCCAGTCTGTTGGAAGATATTAAAAAAGAAATTGCAGTTTCACTGAGGAAGAAGTAATTCTACCCTCCTGTTTCTCAAAAGCAACCCCAGAGCTACATGGAGTTTCCAGCCTGCCAGCCTACTCTACAGATTTCACACTTGTCTATTTCCACAAACACCAAAGTAAATGTCTTGGAATAAACAGTGTGTGTGTGTGTGTGTGTGTTTGTGTGTGTGTGTGTGTGTGTGTTTAGAGTAGCTCTTGTTATTCACAGACTTTGTATTTGTGAATTTGCCTGCTTACTAAAACTAACCTGTAGATCTCAAATGAATATTTACAGGACTTTCATGGTCATTCCTAGACATGCAGCATGGCAAGAAATGCGAGTCACTCAGCACACGTGTTCCCAGCTGAGATTGTACAAGATGATGTTCTGACATCTTGTTCTAGCTCTTATGCTGTAAGTAGACATTCTTTTCACGATATTTATTGCCATTTTTAAAAACTGTTGGTGTATGTAACTGGCAAGTTTATTGTTTGAAATAACCCCTTAGCGTAGCGATCAGTGCTGTCTAATGTTCCTAAGTATAAGAAGCCTGTGATATGCCTTAAAGAAATGTAGATATTAGCTTAGTTTCATGAAGGCCTGAATTATAGTGCTGTTGGCCATGAGTTCAATGTTAATGAATCACCAATATATATTAAATAAGGCACCTTTAAACAGAACATGCACAAAACAAGGCCATGTATTGATTGGCTGACAACAATGTTGTGACTAAAGGCTTGAGAAAGCTACCTTGTATTTCCCGTAAGGATAATCATTCATTATTCTCTGACTCAGTGTTCATGGAGGCTTTACAGAACACAGTGAGGAACAAGAGCATGACTCTCCTTCTGTCACTGATTCTGTGTGTGTGTGTGTGTGTGTGTGTGTGTGTGTGTGTTTACCCTAGAGAATTCTAACTAGCACATTCACCATCCCACTCTTGGGAGAGTATGAGGCGCTTTGGCTGAACATTATTGCCAAGACTGTTGTCTTAGTTACTTTCTCACTGCTGAAACATGATACCCAACATCCACAACTTAAAGGAGAAAAGGTTTATTATGGTTCGCAGTGTGTAGAGGTTTTAGTCCATAGCCAGCTGGCTCCAAGACAGGGCGGCATGGCAGAGGGATGTGGCAGAGGAGAGTCGCCCTGGCATGGTGGTGGAAGCCAAAGAGAGATCAAGGGCAGGAGACAGGGCCTTCGAGGCTGCCCCCAGTGACCCACCGTGTCCCCCTGGCCTTCATCTCCCAACATCACACTTAGCTATAAACTCATCAGAGGACTAATCTCCTTATAAGTGTCATACCCTCATGATCCAATCACCTCCCCAAAGTTCCACCTATAACTGCATGAGTCTTTGTGGAGGACTCAGATTTAAACCGATCTAAAACATAAAAACTTTACTGCCCTAGAATATGAAGAGACAGAGTTAAGTAGTTATAAGAGAAGATATATGGGCTAAAAAGGGAAAAATAGTTTCTACTTGGCCCTTTATAGAAGAAACATGCTGACCTCAATATTAAAGCATTTAATAGTCCAATAATGTGAATATGTATTGAACTTGGTAAAAAAAATTCTGCCTTCAGATGGTTTATTAATCTTTCAAAAAGGAAGCAGTTCAATTGACCCAGTGTTACTGTTTTTATTTTTGAAGATACATCATCATCAAAAAAAAAAAGAATCAAAAAGACAAAAAAAAACTCAAAAAAAACAATAAAAAAAGATACATCAAATATTACCAAAGTTCAAATGTAGTAGAAATTGCATATTCCTCCTTGCAGTTAACATTTAGCCAAAAGAGAATAGAATAAAAAAGACTTCTAGAAATTTCCCAGGTGAATTAGTTGCTTAGCATAGTTAGCAAGTATAGTAAGAGAAAAACAGCACGATTGTTTTACATCATCAGCAGTGAGGACAAGATTTAATCTGAGCTATACAATGAAGGATATGCCTCAAAGAGCATACATTCTGGTACTGAGAAATAGATGCATATGTTTAAGAAGTAAAAGAAGTTTGTAAGGACAATTTTCACTTCTGGCTTGCAGAAGTTAAACACTTTGTAATCCAACTGCATCCAGAATTTGCCTCTCTCATTAAGGGTATGTGCTGCAACCAGAAAGCCCCAGAAATCTGGCAGTTACTTTTCACTGTAAGCATTGGTATAGTGCAGGTAAACCTCCTCCATCTTTAGCCCTGCCACCTGGAACATGTGTGCTCATGAACACAAAAGCAGGGAAGAGAGATATGGAAGGTGTACATTGGCTCCTACATTTCTCCTCCCAGAAATGGCGTATCACTGCTGCTTGCAGCCTATTGATGAAAACTAACTGCAAGAGAGGAAAGAAAATGAAACCGGGGAACTTGTGGAATAGTCACTGTACATTCCTGGTCTCTATCACAGACGCCAAGTCAAATAAGGGACGAGTCAAAGGGCCTTTTCTGCAGTATTCTCCATTGTCTTGAGTCATACCTTTGTCAATTTCAGTGTGCCTACAGCAAAACTATGCAATATAGAGCACAGGTACTTCTTTGTGTGTGAGCCCTTACATATCCGCTGTGTTAGTCACTTCCCACCTCTGGGACAAAATACCCAACAGCCCCAGGTTAAAGGAGGAGACATTTATTTTAGCTTATAATTTCTGTGAGTTCAGTTTATGGTCAGCCAGCTCCAATGCAGAAACCATATGGTGGAAATGTTTGGTAGGGAAAAGCTCATGTAGCAGTGATCAGGAAGCCAAGAGAGAAGGGAGGAGCTGGGGGCAAGATTATACCCTTCATGACGGCACCCAAAATGACATAGCTCTTCCAATCAGGTCTCACCTCCAAACACGTCAGACTTCTGGGGGACATTTGAGGTCTAAACTGTAGCATTCCACACATAGCCCCCCTAAAGGCTTGTGTCCATTTTTTTCAAAATGCATTTAGGCCACCTCTAAAAGTAACCAAGTCTTGACAGTTTCAGCATTGCTGAAAAGTCCAAGTCCAAAGTTTCCTCAAAGACTCAAGGCAAACACTTAGCTGTGAACCCCTGTGAAAATCAAAAAGAAAGTAAAATACTTCCAACAGTAGTGTAAGTTTATTATCTTATAGTTTGAAACTCAGAAGTCTAAATGGTTCTTTAGGATCTGAAATCAAGGTGCAGACAAAGCTGTTTTGTGTCTGGAGACTGGAGGGGAGACTCCGCTAACTTTCTAAACTCCTAGAAGCTGCCTGCATTCTTTGGGTTGTGGCTGTAGACATGGCTCTATCTCTACTGCCACATATTCTCTCACTGTGAACTTTCTACATTCCTCCTATAAGGAATCTCAGAATTACATCGAGTCCACCTGATAATCCAGAATAATTTCCCCATCTAAAAGTTTATCATTTAATTATATCTGCAAAGTCCTCTCTGCCATGTAAGATAACATAATCTTAATAAGCTCATAGTTTCCTGCACTACTAGCCTGTCTTGAGAGTGTGTTCAGAGGTTCCAGCAGCAAAGCCTGGATGGAGGGGTGCTGGGATGCATGCTCTTCAACAAGCATGCAGCTCCAGGAGGGACATGCAGGGAGCCATGAGGGAGGAAGCCAGATCAGCCAATAAACCCTGCCTATCAGTGGGGTGACAGAGGCTGCAGCCATATCGCACTCACATCCAAAGACATCTATACTGAAGAAATGCACAGAGGCCTATGTGGCTGAAACGAATGAATTTGAAAGGTGTAGACTAAGAAGTCAGAATGGTAATGAAGGGAATTTCAAGTAGTGCTTCATATTTTTATAAGGACTTTGGTTTTTCTCTCATTAAAATTGGAAACCAGAGATAGTTTTGATTATACAAATGATGCAATCTTATCACTTTGCCTGCTGAATTGAGAATAGAATTCAATGAGGTAAAGTTAAAAGTTGAGTATAGTTTGTTCTTGCTTTTTAAGTCCTGTGATATATCAATAGGTTATTTCTTTTAAGCCATTCTACCTTTTTATGTAAACACTCATTGCTTAGGAAATATTATTTTTGCCACAATTCCACAGGTTTTGGTATCTTGCCTCAGTTTTAGTTTGATTCAAAGAATTTTAAAATTTCTCCTCTGACTTCTTCAGTGACTCACAGTTTGTTCAAAAGTTTGTTGTGGCTGGAGATTTAGCTCAAGTGGTAGAGTGCTTGTCTGGTCAGTGCCAGGCCCTGAGTGGATCCCCAGCATCCCCTGAAAAAAACAAAAACAAAAACAAAAATAGGTTTGTTGTTTATTTTCCATCTATTTTTATAATTTCTAAAGTTTTCTTGCTGTTGACTTGTAGTTTCATTCTAGTGTATCTTCAGAAAAAAAATGCCAGATATCAGTTTAATTTTTTGTATTTCTTAAGATTTCTTTTGTGACTTAGCATATGGTAATTTTTGAGAAAGTTCCATGCTCTGGTGAAATGAATGTGTATTCCACATCTGTTAGATACAACGTTCTGTAAATATCTTTTAAAGTCATTTGATCTGTAGTGTAGTTTAATTCTGAAGTTTCTTTGCTGATTTTTGTCTGTATGATCTATCTGCTGAGCCTAGTAGGATATGGAAATCCCTATTAATGTATTAGAGTCTTTCTTTTCCTTTAGGTCTAAAAGTGTTTGTTTTACAAAATTGGGTGCTCTCTCATTATGTACATATAGATTTATAATCATTATAGCTTTGTGATGAATTGCTTCCTTGATCACTACACAGTAACTTTGTTTTTTCTTACTATTTTTGTCTTAAAGTTGATTTTGGCAGAGATATGTATGGCTGGTTCTGCTTGCTTTCAGAATTAATTTCTATGGAATATTGTTTTCCCTTCTTTCATTTTCCATCTATGTATGTCTTTATAGGTGTAGCATTTCTTGTAGGTAGCATAGTGTTGGGTCTTAGTTTTTAATTCATACGGCCCTTCTTTTAACTGAATAATTATGGCCATTTACATATTAATGAAAGGTATGGACAGGAGGCTATCATTTTGTTGATTTTCTTCTGATTGTTTTGAACATTCTTTTCTTGTTTCTGTTTCTCTTCGTGGTTTGATGATTTACCACATTGATAAGGTTTGATTTTTAATTTCTCATCGTGTATCTACTCTTCTAGTAAATTTGTAATGTCACATGCAGTCATGAAGGTCATAAATTCCCTTAGTTTTTGCTTATGTTGGGAAACCTTTACCTCTCCTTCTATTCTGAGGGAAGGCCTTGCCCTGTGTCGTAATCTTGGTTTGCAGTTTTGTTTTATTTTGTTCTGTTTTTCAGGTCTAGAAACATTCCATGACATCCTGGCTGCCTGGTTTCTGCTGAGAAATCTACTGTTAGTGTAATGGGGTTACCCTTAAAAGTCATTTGGTAATTTCCCTTGCAGATGTTAAAATTCTCTCTTTGTCTTGTACTTTTGAGAGTTTGATTATAATATATTATAGTAAAGATCTTCTCTGGCCATGTCTGTTTGGGATAAGTAAATCTCCTATACCTAGAAATCCATTCTTTACGGATATTTCTTGCTATTATTTCATTGACTAGGTTTTTCTCTGCTCTTAACCTTTATATATTCCCCTTTGAGTATGCAATTGGCCCATATGTCTGATCTTTTAATGGTATCACAGGACTTGTATACTTTCTTGATTCATATTTTTTTTTTTTTTGTGGTGCCGGGGATCGAACTCAGGCCCTTGTGCTTACAAGGCAAGCACTCTAATCACTGAGCTAAATCCCCAGCCCTTGATTCATATTTTTTTTAATTTCTGTTTGAAAGTAATATTTTAAGAGACCTGCCCTCAAGCTCCAATATTCTTTCTTTCTCTCCTTGTAGTCTAATGTTGAGGTTCTCAACTAAATTTTTGTCTAATTTACAGAGCTCTTCATTTCTAAGATTTCTTTTTCATTATTTTATTAGTATATATTTGTGATGCATAGTAATTATAGTCATCTTGGGGAATTCATATAGGTATAGGCTGCATTTAATTATTATTATTCCTCTTTCCCTCACCAGCTCTCCTCTTTTCCTCCTTATTCAAATCCCTTTACCATCTCCACAGAGTCTTTCTTCCTGTGTCCTACCATCTCTAGTTTATTTTGCTCTTAAAATTACATTTTGTGTTTCTCATACAAAAGAAACTGTGAGATCCTTAGCCTTCTGTCCCTGATTTACTTCATTTAGCATTATAGACCCAAGATCCATGGGTTTTCCTACAAATTACTCAAATTTATCCTTCTTTATGAAAGAGCAGTATTCCATTGTATATAAATACCATATTTTCTTTGTCTAGTCATCTGTTAATGGACATATAGGCCACTTTCAATATTTAGCTATTATGAGTTGTGCTTCTATAAATATGGTCTGGAAGTATCACTGCAATCTGATGTATTTAACTCTTTCAGGGAGACACCTGGAAAAGGTATAGCTGCATCAAGGGAAAATTCAATATATAGTTTTTTGAGGAATCTCCATACTGATTTTCATAGTGGTTGTACTAGTTTATATTCCCACCAATAATGTGGAAGTGTTCTTTTTACCCCCAACCCATGAGAATTTGTTGTTCTTTGAGTCAGTAATATTCTATGGGTAGGAATCAACCATGTATCCATCATGCAACTTAAAACTTGCTTCAACAGTTCCATTCTTTTTTCGGTAACCCAGACAGACTGTGATATACCGATGATAAGTAAGCTGGGATATAGAGGGTGAGAGAAGGAAAAAGGAAGAAGTAAATGGAGAGAATAGTTCAGAAAGAACAGAAACGAGGTAACAGTAAATGAAGGAAAAGAGACGACTTTGCTGATATTATTTTTATATCCAGAATGGAGTGCTGGCAGAGAGCAGGGTGAGGGTGAGAAAAAAAGAAGAGATACAAAGAAAGTACCACCAGTTATTCAGGAGGCCGTACTGTAAGATCAAAACCAATGAATATGCTGATAGAAAACCTCCGCTAAATCCTCTACACATGTTTTTTGGTAAAAGTAAACCTACCATGGCCGTGAAAAGTAACAGCTAACTTGTACTGCACCTCACATACACAGACGCCTCACACATGTAACCTAGGTGAAAGGAGGAAAGAAAGAACATAATAGGAACAAAAACACCGACATACAAAAACAAACATGTAGAGAGTCCTCTCAGTCCCGTCTCTGCGGCGGTCGGAATGTGCCCGGCGTGCTCTCCCCACTGTGTTCACAAATGGAAAAACAACCTTGCGGGTGAGCTCCAGTCCCTTCTGGGCTGGGCCCAGAAGGCAGGACTGTCTTCGGTGCTTGAATTGGCCCCCCTCCTCGGAGCTGCTCTCTCGCCTGCGGGGAGTGAAGGGGCCCGGAGTGCAGAGGGCCACGGAGCCTCTTTCCGGCTGCAGGATCATGGCCGAGCTTCTCCTCTGGCTGGCCTCTTTTGCCTCCTTGCAGATCTTTTTGCCTGGGGAGTGAGAGGAGGCGTGGTTAGTCAAGCACCCTTTTCTGATCTCTGCCCCTCTTGGTCTTCTCACCTCTCCGGGTTGCCCAGGCACCGCTCTCTCCAGTCAGCCGTGATGTAAACCCCCCTCCAAGATTTCTGATTGGGTCTCTTGCAAAATCTTTGTCTTTGCTGAATTTCTCATTCATATTCTGCGTTGTCTTCCTGATTTCACGTAATCGTTTATCTGTATTCTCTCGGATCTCATTAAGCGTCCAGAAAATCATCCTTTTGAATTATTTATCCAGCATTTATTTTGCCCACTTCAATATCTTTAGTATTATTACCAGGGAGGTATGAACTTCAGGAGCTGTCATATTACCCTGCTTTTTCATATTTCTAGTGTCTTCGTGTTAAGGTTTGTGCATCTGGTACAATTTTATGGGATGGTTTTGTGCATCTGGTGCACTTTTATGGGGTGGTCTTCTTAGTAAGTGACTTTCTGCTGAATATGTGTCTTGGGTATCGATTCGTCATGCAATGCTGAGTTTACCTCCAGCTGGGTGCCGTAGTATAATTTCCCTGGAGCGTCTTTGGCTGTGATTAGTAAGTTTGAGCACAGTGAGATAAAAGTTTGGGGAAACTCCAGCAGTTCAGACAGGAGTGGTAGAGTGTGTGAGGTGCACCCTATGTGGCTATTTCTATCACAGATGAGGGGCCCCACCAGTGATGTGGGTTTCCTCAAGCCTTAATGATTTGGGTTGTGTCACTCTGGTATTGGCTCCTCCAGTCACAGCCTGAAGCAATAGTCCCCATTCCTCTCTGATGCGGGCCCAGGAGCTTCACAAGGAGGGTGGGTGCAGGAATCCTAATGCCTCTCTGGCACACACACGCACTCTGGTCAACGGTGCGTCAGCAGACAAGGTGGCGTGGGCGACCGAGGCGGGTAGCGCGGTGGTCGTTCCTCTCTGCGGGCGTGCCTGCTCAGGAGAGTGACGCGGAGCCCCGCTCTGCAAGCCTGTGGACAGGCAGTGCTAGGTGCTTTTCTCTTACCTGTCCTTTCAGTATAGCGCCTTCCAGGATACAAATGGGGGTGGGTCACAAGTGGAGCAGGGCAAAGCTCCCCCTGGCCTGGCCGTAGTGCTCAAAGGAGAGAGAGGGAAAGGTAGGCAGCACCAAGAAGAATTGCTCCCCAGATCTCTGCAGGCCGTGTGCCCCAAGAGCAGGGTGACAGGCACGATGTTTTCTCCCCGTTTTCTTCATTTTTTAGTTTTTTTTTTTTTAGATTACTTTTATTTTAATGCACATAAGAAAACGTCTTATTTGAGGAAGAAGATATTGCAGATCGATTAGAAGCAAGTCAATAAATGGTCCTAGAAAAATTGGTTATCCTTTCTGGAAAAAAAATATTGATTATTTTGCACCATAAAAATCTATAACAGAAATATTTAAAGACATAAAAATAAAAAGGCAGAATTTTCAATTGTTTTAGAGGAAAATCAAGTAAAATATCTTCATGCAAAAAAAAAAAAAATATCTTCATGCATTTCAGAGAGGGAAAGTTTTCTTAAGGAAAACATTCAAAGCCATGGTGAAAGAAGCAATCAGCGAAATGAAAAGGCAATCTACCAACTAGTGATTAAAAACTGCAAACCACATATTTGATAAGGGGTTCATATTCAAAATTTATAAGGAACTCTTTTAACTCAATAATAGAAAAACAAGTAACCCAATGTAAAAACAGGCAAAGGATTTGAACAGACGTTTCTCCAAAGACATAAACATGACCAGTGTATGAAAGGCTGATCAGTGTCACTAATCATCAGAGAAATGCAAATTAAAATCACTAGAAGATATAATTTCACACTCACTAAAATGACTATTCCAAAAAAAAAACAAAAACAAAGCCAGCAATAACAAATATTGGCAAGGAGTAAAGAAAAGAAAAGGAAAGCCTGGTGTACCCAGAAGTGGGAATCGTTGGAGCATATGATAGTTCTACGTGGTTTCTTTAGGAGCTTCCATAGTGTTTTCCATGGTGGTCATGCCGCTCTACATTCCCACCAACAGTACACCAGGCTTTGCAGTTTTTAATCGCACTTTGGAAAGACATCTACAGTCTCATGTTCATTGTAGCATTATTCACAAGAACCATAATATAGAAACAACCTAAGTGACTATTGACAGAAAAACTGGTTTTAAAAAGTGATAAACTAGAATAATATTCTACATTTCAAAAGAAAATCTTGCCATTTACAACATAGATGGACCTAAAGGACATTACGTTAAGTGAAATAAGCCAGACACAAAAGAAAAATATTGCCTGATCTCATTTACATGCAGAATCTCAAAAATAAATAAACAAACATCAAATGGAGAGAATAAAACAATAGTTACTACAGGTAGGTAGAAGAGAAAATAGAAAGCTGTAAATCAAATGGTACAAAATAGCAGATCTATAAGATGAACAAAGCAAGAAATCTAAGGAACGTGAGAGGACTATAGTTAAGAAACTTTCATTGGATCAGAGACTTTTTTTTTTGGTGCTGGAGATCAAACTCAGGGCCTTGTGCTTGCCAGGCAAGCACTCTAACCACTGAGCTAAATCCCCAGCCCTAGATCAGAGACTTTTGTTACATAAGTAGATTCAACTACGCTTGTCACATGAAGTAGGAGGGAGTTGGTTACAGCTAGAACCAAGTAAAAATTCCTCTCTGCAGAAGTGTCCACAGAGTAAGGTAGGGCAAAACACCGCCCTTGCTGGGCAGATCTTCTCTTCAGACTCTCTTGAGCTGGTGCCTTTGGGGCAGGGCTGTTGCATCCAGTGCGGAGATCTCTGAGGAACCCTCTGCCCCTCTTCCAGTCCTTGCCCTCACTCCAGGAAAGAATGAAGGGAGGGGCTCTTAGTGGAAAATGGGAGAGTCAAGACTGAGATAGCAGAGAGTGAAAGTTTATTCGTAGTGTGGTAAATGCAGATGAAGCATAAGAAAAGCTACTTTAGCACCAGAGTGGTGCTGCAAGACAGGGGCCACCCGCTCAGGATGCCCTGTGAGTATGGGACGTGTCCATATGTGTCCATACTTCTAGGGGCAAACTGTTTTGCTGATTGGTGTGGGCTAAACCAACCAGAGTCTCAGCCTTTCTTTCTGGGAAGGGAACGAGTTCAGTATACAATAAATGTGAGTAACGTTTTCATAAAGGACACAGTAAAGTATATTTTTTAAAAGCACACAGTACACATAGAAGCATGTGATGATTTTGTAATGTTAGTCACCTATGTTTTGTACTGGGTTTTTGTTTTTTATGTCTCTGTAATGTGTTCCTACAGGGCAACAACTAGGGTTGTGGTGGCATTACTTGAAACAGCACAGCACACCTCTGTGGATGTGAGACTGTGATAGTTAACTGACTGTATCAATTTGAGTAAGAAATGCCCAACTAAATTGGATCAGCATAGTTGTGGGTGTGGCTGAAGGGATTTACTGCAGACAGAAGACCCACCCTGGGTATAAGTGGTACCAACCAATAAGCTCATCACCTGAATGGAGTAAAGGGAAACGAAGAAGGAAGTCACTTCTGTTTCTTTGCAGGAGCTCCAGGCTTCATCTTCACCCTGGATGTCATTTTCTGACTTCTGGCACAGACCCTTAAGCCTCTTGATATGGACACTATAGTGAGCTCCAGGGCTTCGACTGGATCCTTTGGATCTCCAGCATACAGACAGACCTTTTGCACTTTTCCACACCTGACTCCACAGGTAGCCATTGTAAACCTATCTTGTAAATTCTTATATATTTCTATATCTTGCTTTAAATCTGTTTCTCTCTAAGCACTGACTGGTACTGGGAGTGGCTCAAGAGAAACACAAATATAAAGATGGAATTCTTTAATGGCTTTAGTGGTTCCTGGAGTTGGCTCTCTAATTTGATGAGACTTAAAGTTGCCATAATCTCTCCTGTTGCTGTGGAGAATACTGATTGTCTTTGGTGTGAACTATTAGAAATAATATGCAATGTAAATTCATTTGATTATCCTAATTCACCACTTATGAGATGTAAGGTATTTCATGACTCCATATATGATACCTTTGAATATTTTGGAGAAGCTACAACAACCCAATCCAGGCAGGATGACAAATTGTCCAGAACCTTCAAGAATGAAGGTCTAGGCCACCCCGCCAGGGAAAGAACCAAGGCCTGCTGAGGTGCTTGCTGAAGGCCGCAGGAATGCAGAATGGGTAGGAGGACAAGGTACCAGCTAAGACCCCATAATCAGTTGCAGAAGGGATTGTAATTATAATAATTGTCACCCAAGATGCTTCCAATATAACATTGGTTAAGTATTGTTAAACCTATGTTATAATGTTCAAATATGAAATGTTAGAAGTAAGCATTACCCAAAGAAAACTTGTCTTCTGTTCTAGGTGGAGAATTAGTGTGTTTCTATTTGTACACAGTATAGTTGTAACATGCGAGGCGTAATTTTGAACTTGTATTTTTAACTGGAGACTAATGTGATTTAAGAAAATGTGTCTGGTTGTCAAGGTGACAAGGGGTAGACTGTGTTAGTTAACCAATTGTGTCAGTTTGAGTAAGAAATGCCCAACTAAATTGGGTCATCATAGTTCTGGGTGTGGCTGAAGGGATTTAGTGAAGACAGAAGACCCAATCTGGGTGTGAGTGGCACCAACAAGTAGGCTTGTCACCTGAATGGAGTAAAAGGGAAACAAAAGGGGAAGGCTCAGGTCCATTTCTTCAGAGAGCTCCAGTTTTCACCTTCACCTTGGACTTCATCTCCTGGAGTCCAGTGTGACTCTTCAGCCTCCAGCACAGACCCTTCATCCTTCCATCACAGACTCTTCAGCCTCTTGATTACTGACTTGCATGGGACACTTTAATGAACTCCAGGCCTTCAGATGGATCCTTCAGATCTCCAGGATGCTGACAGCCCTTTTGCACTCTTCCATATCTGACCCTGCAGGTGGCTGTTGTAAGCCTATCTTGTAAGTCCTTCTATATATACCTTGCATGAAATCTGTTTCTCTAGTAAACACTCACTGATACAGGGAAGAAGGGAAATTCAGAGTTTTTCCTCCACCTTGTTAGTGGTGCTGAGAGAGGAAGGGAAACGGCAGGGCAGTCACCCTCAGTTCTGGTACCCACAAGAAACCACATGTGGTCTCAGAGGGCACATTGCCCAATTCCCTGCTTCTTGCGGATGGTGCCCCTGCTCCCTTCTGCATTACAATACCTGTTCCTGGCTGTGCAGTACTGTGAGCAGATTTGTGTCGGTCACACCACAAGGCCAAGCATGATGTGTGATCTAAGAAAAAGGAGCTCAAAATTAAACTAGTCTGGGCTGGGGATTTAGCTCAGTGATTAGAGTGCTTGCCTTGCAAGCACAAGGGCCTGAGTTCGATCCCCGGCACCACAAAAAAAAAAAATAAAATAAAATAAAATAAACTAGTCTGGCCCAGACTGATGACACCAGAAGTGGTTAAGTAGGTGACATGCTCTAGATACATGTTGAAGTAGAGCCAAAAGATTTGCTGTGCATCTGTGTGTTGTGGGGGGATCAATGCCAAGGTCATTCTACACATATCTTCACATATGAACTATGCCACCTTGAGTTATGTGCTCTGGTCGGGCAGTCATCTTTTGTAGGATCCTCATTGTTATGGCTTACATCTAGATGTCCCCCCAAAGCCTTATGCACTCATGGGTGGGGCTTTTGGGAGGTGGCAGGATTGTGGGTGTGTGACTCTGGGATTAGGGATGCATGGTACTGGACTAGTCCTGTGAATGGATTAGCACATAACTGTGGATGTGGCTAAATGGATTTACTGAAGACAGAAGGCACACCCTGGGTATAGATGGCACCAACCAACAGGTTTGTAGCCTGGATGGGGTATAAAGGGATAGAAAGAAGGCAGGCTCTGTGCTTCCTGCCTGCCATGCCATGGACTGTTTCTCTTCATCCATGCCCCTCTGCTTATAAGTACTCAATTATATCTTTGATAAATCCTGTAGAAGTTATTTTACTATCTTTTTTACAGTATCAGAAGAGAAATCTGAAGTCAGTTTTATGTTTATGACTTTTGAAATAATTTGCTGGATGTTAGTAGCAATGTTTCTGGCATCTCAAAAATTTGCTAAGATCTCAGTATAATTCTTTTTAAAACTATTTCTCCTGAAACATCAGATTTTTTCCTACTTGCTTATTCAGTTGTTTGTGAAAGTTGGAAACAGGTAATTACATATTATATTGATTAATATAGAAATAGGGAAAATCATCCCCAGTATATGTTTTATTCAGTTTACTTTTTCTCCTATCATTTTGTGTTTACCTTATCCTCTCTTGTTGGGAGAGTCTCTCAAGTTCATCCTCTAAATCAGTGGTACATGTAATGTCATTTAATTTAAACAGTGTAATTTCTGCCTTTTATTACTCCACTGTTATTGTATTTGAAAGTCCTTGAGATCTTTTATTATTTTATCAGGCTACATTTTCATTTAATCCATTGTCTTTTTTTAACACATTCATGATGAGGTGGTAATTCATATGTCTCACTGCTGGAAAACTCTATCTCTGACTTGAACTTAGTCATCCGATGTTATATAGCTAAGCAGTATATGCTCCTTCATTAATGTAAGATGCTAAAACAAAAACAGTCACTGTTATTTCATGACTAGATTAATATTAAGTTCCATGGTAAATTTTTCTTTCATTATTCCTTTGTTGTTTATTGGTGGTTTTTCTCATTTTTGTTTGGGACTTTCATTTGTAGTAATATACAATTTTTACATGCATATACGTATATTTTTAACTATTCATTTTTCACTTTAAAGAGTATCTCAATTTTGAAAAAATTTTCCCATCATAGTGCTAAATACAGAAAATGGATCATTCATCAGATAAATCTGTAGTTATATCTCATCAGAGGAAAGGTCACAACCTATCTATTACTCTTCAGATGAAGATGCACTAAAGTTAGTAGATGGATGGGCAATATATTCAGTGAAAATAGTGTGTATTTGGATATAAATGTAGATGATCAAGAGAAAGAACAGCAGCCAATAATAGCAAGAAACATGATACAACATTAGCAGGTGGAACTGTGAGATACAGACTTTTAATAAGAAATATTAATTGCAGTGATTCTTTTGCAGTGTATACATTATTCACATCTGATAATATACTCAAAATTATAGTTGAAGAAACAGGTATGCCATGCAACTTAGCTTTAGTGCAAAAAGAAGAAAACATCAGCAATGCTGGGACCCTGTTACAATTAGTGAGATGAAAAATTTTATAGCTATATTATTATGGGAATAGTACCATTACCAGATATTAGACTGTACTGGTCTGAAAATAATATGTATACCAAAAGATACATACAGAATGCCATGCAACATGATCAATTTTTTGACTATTTTGAACTGTTTACATTTCTCTGACAATACCATATACAGAACCAAGGATCCCATGAATAAATTTAGAAAAATCACAGAATAAATTATTAGTATGTTCAAGAATGTAGTAAAACCTGGAAAAAATGTAGTAATAGATGAAAGTATGATTTCATGGTGAAGACATCTGCTTTTTCCCCAATATAATCAGAGAAAATGGTACAAAATGGAATAAAAGCATATAAAGTATGTTTGCCTAGTGGTTATACCTATGATTTACATGTCTATGCCAGAAGAAGTCCAAACTCTTCGATGCATGGGCATTCTTATGATGTTTTGAAATTAATGAAAAGCTTAATTGAACACTGCACATTATATGCACATAGTTACTATTTGAGTATACCCCTAGCACAAAATCTTCCACAAAACTAAATGTATTTTTGTAGCACAACACAGCTCAGTTGAAAATTTTTAACAGTACAAGCAAAGACAAAGCAAAAATGTGTCAAAATCATAATCTCCAAAAATCATTCTGGTGTAAAATTTGTTAAATGGGCTGATGAAACATTTGTATGTTAATGACTTATAAAAATCATGCATATATATTGGTCAAAGAAAAACTTGGACTCATAAACCCTGATTTTGCCCTTCATTACAATAATGCAAGGAAAGGTGCTGATCAGATGTCATCATACTACAGTTACTTAAAATGGTATAAAAATTGTAATACAGGTTGGGGATTGACCTCAGGGGTGGAGCGCCTGCCTAGCAAGGGCAAAGCTGTGAGTCTGGCCCCCAGCACCACCAAAAAATTGTAATACAGCTAATTTGGGGTACAGCAGTTGTAAATGCATATTGTATACACCAACAACATGGTACACACAAGATTCCCATGTTAGAATTTAGAGATCAATAAAGAAATGCTTTTGGTGCAAATTACTTTTAAAAATTCACTTTAGAGAAGCTTATTTAGGATCAGCAAGTAATGCATGCAAGAGATGCAGAGAATTTTATTAAAAATTATCCCAATAAAGGGTGCCACTGTGCCTACAAAAGAAGTAAAACACATTATGATATCTTGTGCATTGTGCACAAATCAGCTGCTTTTGTGCATAAAATGTTTCAAGGAAATTCACAAATATAAATAAATTTCTTTTAATTTAATGAAATAAATTTGTTGATTAATGTAATAATTTTAGTTGATATGAATAGTATTAATTTTATTTATTTATTTATTTTAAACCAAGAGCATGTATTGGTACATTCTACATACATTGATCACATTCATTACATTTATTCTGTACCTATACATGGTACATCTTGGTTCTCCCCCTCTCCTCCGCCCCTCCCCTCTCCTCCCTCCCCCCCATTTATATCAGGTTCATTCATCATTTTCCATATTTTCCCTTTCCCCTCTC
>PVJO010024644.1:0-24055 GCA_004026905.1 Hystrix cristata
AATACAACATACCGGAACTTATGGGATACAATGAAAGCAGTGCTACGGGGGAAGTTCATCGCATTGAGCTCCCACATTAAGAAGACAGAACGAGCTCAAATAAACAACTTAATGTTGAACCTCAAGCAACTAGAAAAAGAAGAACAAAACAAACCTAAAGCTCATACAAGAGCTGCATCATCTTGAGTTACAGTATGGATGACTCACCTCAGTCACCTACACAGACTAAATATCGACTGAGAACCGACAGTGCACAGGGCATTCAGGAGTCCACAGAAGGCCAGCTCCCCAATGCCAAAGAGCATCAAGACCAAACTTTTCAAAAATATTGACTAAGTGTACAACGAAGAGCTATTTATAGTCAAAACGCATTGACAGACATTCTTTCTGATTACATTATGGCTTCAATGGCCCAGTAGGGCAAACTATCTGGTTTATGGTTTTCCCTATTTCTGTCATTTCATGCTGTTAAATTGACAGAGATGCAGGTCTGAAATGCTTCTGTCTCACTGCAGAGCCAAGCACTGCCAGGAAGGCTGCAGGGTCTTCCCCCTGCTCAACCTTCTCACCCCAAGGAGACAGGCAGATCGGTGGGTGGTGGGACTGAGCGCCCCAACTTCTCTAGACCTGGGAAGGCTGCGCTGTCCGCGCACATTCCTCCCTCTTTTCTTTCATCTAACCACAAACAGCCAGATGCTGGCGGCCCCCAGAGATCCAGTGCCACCGGGTGGCCGTGAAGCAAGCAGATGTGTCAGAGGAGACACGTAGGGTCTTAGAAATATTGCTGACAGAGATTCTGTGTTCACAGGTGAGCCCACATTGTGCTACTGCTCGCTGTGTGCATCACCTTTCTCAAGCACTCCTGGAGAAGTGTGTACGGTTTTGCTAGATGTACTTTCACTTCTGGGAGCTTCTCAAGAGCTCAGATCTCAGAGCAGAAGCAAGTGAAATGTTCCATGTCCGGCGCTCACCCAACTCACCAAATTCAGAAGATTCACCTAATTCAGGCTGAGCCCTCTGAATTAGGAGCCAGGAAACAGTCTTCCCACCATGGTTCACTCAGGAGAAAGGACAAAGAACGGGGGGGGGAGCCAAGAAATGTAATTCAATACACTGTTTACAAACAACAGGAGCCAGCCTCCCCTCTGACGGGTGCATGTCTCCTTAGCGATCTCCAAGAATCTGCAGACCCTGCTGTCCTCACATCCCTTTTCCGTCTGGAAGGCAGCGACATGTCCCACACACTGGTCTTGGTTTTCTTCCATTTTGTGGAAGGGGCAGTGGCCAGAGGATGGATGAAGACTATGAAGAACACATGTTTTGAACAACCTAGAAGAGGTTATTTGCTTTGCCACGTGTTCTCCTTAGCTAGCACCTGCCCCCAGATAGAGGCTGCATAATAAAGAGAATCCGGGACAAGCAAGAGCTGAGTTCCTACTGTCACTCACCACACACTGGGTGTGTGAACTCGTACCAGTACAGTCGTTCTGCTGTAAGACTCACTTTTTGCGTCTGCTAAAGGGGCCGCCAGGTGGGGAAAGGGGGTCAGAATGTGCTTCTGAAGTATATGCGTGGAACACGGGCCCTCCCTGCACCCTGGCTACTGCACGGTGCTGCACCTGCATCAGCCTGGACAGAGGGGGGCTGAGGATCCGGTTTAATGTGGCAGCCCTGGAACCCGGGCACACGGCCACTGAGATCTGCTAACTGGCACTTACTCTTCTTCCAAATTAAGTAATTACCTGAGAGAAGGGAATGTTGTCTTCTAAAACTCCGAAAACCAGCCAGCTTTCAGACACTTCTAATATCACCGCAACAGCAGTGACATTTTCCTAATAATTTCTCTAGCTCCAACCTGGTAACAGCTGACAGCAGCTGTCGAAGATAAACTGTACTACATATTTTTAAAATTTTCATCCCGAATGGTTTACTGAAGCACAGCCGTGCCCCAACAAAATACACCCTTATCTTGCAGCAAGAGAAAGTTCTTTTTGTTCCGATTGTCCTTTTCCAGTAATAATAACAATAATGGTGATAATAATAATCAAGAGCCTCTTTGGAGAAGTGTGTTGAATTCATCAAGACCAGACTCAAGGGCCGTTCTAACCCAAGTGCTGTCCTTGTCCCCGGATGACATTGCCGGCTGACCTCACATTTCCACTCAGATTTATTTGTCAGCTAGGAAAGGTGTTGGAGAAAAATTGAGACAGAAATATTACTGTTAAAATCAAATGAGCTGGTGACTGTGTGGCCGTGTGGCATGAGCAATGCCTGGAACATCCTAAGTCCGCCTATGCATGAGTTAGGGGGAAACTGGAGACCCCCAATTTCCAGACTGAGCTCCTTGAGTAGGTCTCACACAGAGAGGGCCAGACCAAGGTTCCCAAGCACCCAGCTTAGCTCAGTATGTGCACACACTATTTAGAGCATGAAACACAATGTACCTAGAGCTTACCTATTTTTACTTCCCAAAATAATGCTTACTATCAAGATTTACAGCAGGGCAAAATGAAAACAATAAGAAAAATAAAGAATTAGAAAGTCAAATAACATTTTTTCCACAACAATTTTTAAAATAGTATTAAATGTCTTTCCCCCATCTGCCACCACACTAATTAAATTATGTCTGGAAGGCCACACTTAGAAACATAACAAAAATTCTGAACCAGAGAGTAAATACACAGTGCGGTTGTTGATCTAGGTAACTATCCAGTGGTGTCAAGACTCCTTCAGGCTTCCAAAGCCTGTTCCTTTCTCAGCACAGTGTTCCAGCCATCTTGTCCTTCTCGCTCTCCGAAAGGCATCCTGAAACAGAAAAGCTTGCATCCTAAAAGGGAGTTTTCAAAGAGCAAAGTAGTCTTTGCTTTGCATGATTTTCTTTGTATACTTGCCAGTTCTGCCCCATAAGACAGCACTTTTTTTTTTTTAACCAAGAGCATATATTGGTACATTGTATACATAATGATCACATTCATCATGGTTATTTTGTAGCTGTACATGATGTACCTTGGTTTCCCCCCTCTTCCCCATCCCTCCCTTCCGCTCCCCCTTCCCTATTTACAGCAGGTTTACTTATATTTTTCCATCCTTTCCCTTTCCCCTTTCTTTCCTTCTTCCTTTCCTTCTTTTCCCCCTTCTCCCTTTCTAGTTCTCCCCTCTTTTGAATATTATCCTCCTTTTATATAATATCTATTACACCTCTTTGTCCTTATTTACACTTATGGTTTCCCATATCAGAGAAACAATTTGATGTATACTCATGAGTGTCTGGTTTATTTCACTTATGAGTATGTTCTCAAGGTACATCTGTTTACCTACAAATGTCTCTAGTTTGTCCTTTTTTATGGCAGAGTAGTACTCTACTGTGTAGAAAAACCACATCTTCTTTAGCCATTCATTAGTTGTTGGGCATTTAGGTTGTTCCCAAGACTTAGCTATTACAAATTGTGTTGTTATAAACATATCTGCGCATATATCACTGTGGTATGATGATTTTAATTCTTCTGGGAAGATACCAAGCAGAGGGGGGTCAAATGGGACCTCTAGTTATTGTTTTTTGAGGAATCTCCATACTGATTAAGACAGCACATTTTAGACCCAGGTGGAGGCAAAATAGAAAATGTCTGTGTATTTACAAATTACAGAGGTGATGATCTTGTGGTTAGAATCACAATTTTTAGCATGGAAGTTTTTGTTCCACTCCTACTGGCTTCAATTTTTACTTTATGCAAGTTGTGAGAAGCATGAAGGTTTTCTGATCTTGTTAATTTTGCAATATTTGCTTTTGACAGATCTAAACAATTCAGTGATTCCAAGAAACACCAGTGGTTCTTTCAAGTCCTGAGTCTAACGGGCAGGAGTGTTGACCACACTCCTGCTTCTGTTCTCAACCCTCGCAGAGCCTGGTGTTTGCAAGTCACCCTTACGCAGACACATGCCTGCTGTGGAACAGATTCTCCCAAACAGTGAAGCAAGTCTGGTGAGGGAGGTCTCCTGAATGTTTGGCTATCTTGTCTAGCCCAGAAGACCCTCCCCGGGCAGAGTGTGTCTGCCGCAGGAGTGCAAGGCCTTGGGGAATTCAGAGGCAGCAGAAACCCCGTGCAGCTCCCCCCACAGTCGCTCCTGCTTGTGCAGCCGTGTATTCCTACGGTGGCTGCAACCACGGCTACATTGATTTGGACCCACAAAGAGTGTGCCTAGAGTCCCCTCCCGTTAGGTCGTGACGCGTTGCCATTGCCCGCTTGCAGAGAGGTGAAGAATGCTCTTTGTCCTAAGATGCTGGGTCAGCTGCTGCATGATAAAATTAGGGATGCTGAAAAGCCAACCTTTCCAGTTCACCTCCCACTCTGCCCTGGCAGTGTCCTCCTTCCCTCCATCCACGGGGGATGCTTGAGAAAGGGGCATGATGATGCCCACCGGGATGGGTCATTATGGAACTCCCAGGGTCGGGCTCAACAGTGAGAGCAGAGTTTCACAGTCGGAGGTCTTTGCTGCAGTCTTCCGGTCTTAGCAGTGCTGTGACCAGGCTTGTACGCTGTCTGAACAAATTACCTCGCCTGATGCTGGAATAAAATATATCACCTTCAGGACTGGGCAGAAGGAGCCAATGCAGTCACGTGTAGCGATGGTTTGCCATTTTAAATGAGGGTGATAGTTGGTGAGGCCAAAACCCTACCCGGTCCTTTCCGCTGGACTCCGATCCCAGCCCCTCAGCAGGGATCACAGACAGCCCGCCCACCTCCCATCCCCACTGGGCAGATCCCCACCAAGGCAAGCAAATCTACAGGAAGGGGGAGCAGGGACCACTGTAGGGACAGAAAGGACCCTGAGGTAGGCTTAGAATAAAGACCTGCGCCCTTTTCAAAGGGTACAGAAAGCGGCTTCTGTGTGGCCGTGAACAGCAAGCAGTTTTCACACAGTGTTGTGTTTGAAGCTGGCGGGTTGTGGTTCTGACACTTGCCTTTGTGTGGGCTGCCTCGCCTACCAAATTCCCCTGTTAGCCCACAAGACCAAACTCCTAGCGACAGGCCCCAAATCCAACCAATCAGGCGTCCACCCTCAGGGGGGTGGGGGCAGGGCCCCTAGCTCACCAAACAGGATCACAGCCCCAGATCAGGGGTGCCCCAGCTCTGGACCCCCCACTCTCTGGAGTGGCTTTGTGCCACTTCCTCTCTCTACACCTGTAATAAAGTACTTTCACTTCACCCTGGTCTTTTCTGACTGCTCTTCATCTTTCTACATTGGGGAGAGAGAGAGGAACCTGACCAGGGTGAGTCTGGGGACCCCTAGACCCCAGACCCACAGGACATTAACACCAAGAGGGGCTGGGAGAGGCCACAGAACCAGGAACAGATGAGGACTTAAGGCAGGCAAGGGCAGAGGTGGCAAAGGTCTGTTTCACCCACAGCACAGGCCTGTCTGGTGGCTTTCCTAAAGGGAAACTTGGTTCCCAGGACACCATCTTCATTCTCACTCACAGGTCCAGGCTGCAGGACTTGGCTGTATCCTAACATGCTGAAAAGCTCCCTCCAGCTGCTTCTAAAGCATGCAATTCAGGAGATGCCTGAGCAACAGGGGCTTTGGAGTGCACGAGTCTGGCAGGCTGGGATGGTGGGAACACCTCTCCTCTTGGAAGATGAGCTTCCTTTTGAAAGTCTCACACCTGCATATTTGCTTCAGGGAACTCAGGGCCACTGCTGGCATCCACCAGCATCTGCAGTTTGCTCCAAAAGGGAGGAAGGGCTTTCAAGGAGCACTGTGATCCTTGTCTTGAAGGGAAAAGGCACAGGACGGTGGGCCCCTGGCTGGGAAGCTCCACCTGGCAGATGGACCCCTTCATTTTGGCTCTTGGGCAGCAGGCAGGGAACAAGGCGATTTTTCACTTGGCTGAGTTTAACTCAGAATCACCAATTAAGAAGCATCTGGATGTATCAGGGGTCCTTAGTTCTCTCTCTAGGTCTGATCGGAAAGTTTAGAATGAAAAACATTTGGCTGTACTCTGCATTTTGTGCACATAAGGAGAAAACAGGTATTAGTGGCTCCTAAAAATAAACCTTGGCTGGTTTGTTTGTATCTCTGCACAGGGATATTACTGGATCCTGGTAATAAGGGGGCTGAATACAGGCTTCCTGTCCTGTTCGGCCCACCTCCCTGCCCTGAGGGGACGAAACTGACCACGGACACACGGTGCCTTCCTGGAGGCACTGGGCATGTCATTTGCACCATGACCCTCCCAGGATGCCTTAGGAATCTTTTCCTGCTGCAACATTCCTCACAGGCCCTGTGGCCATGAAGAGATGTGAATATGGTGAAGGGGAGTTCAATTCAATGTCAGCAGCAATGAACTGAACTTCAGGCCACAAAACTGTCACGGTGGGGAAACCTGATCATTTTAAATTGGTTTCCATGGCTCTTTGGCCTGGCATCTCATCATGGCAAATGTGTTTTAAAAGAGATCTCTTCCACTATGTTCCTGGTTACCTGCATCCTGAGGATTGTTTTGGCTGAGTGACATTCTGGGATCCAAGCAGTAAAAGCAATAGGCATCTGTCTTCCTTTCTTCACCACAAACAGGGCTTATTCTCTGAATGCCCCCCACCCCTGGGGAAGCCTGAACAGCAGACTCTACGTCCCTGAGGAGCCCTGACGGAAGCTGATATGTGGATCAGTGGCATGATCTCCATAAGGATCAGGAAATGATAAATGAGTAACTAGTGTTGCTTACTTTTAATACTCCCCCATTCCATATTTAGCACTAAATTAAAGTTGGTCTAACATGTCCGTCTGTGGGTTACATATCTAGGGTTCTACCTCTGCAGATTCAGCAACAGCAATTCAAATATATTTGGAAAAGAAAAGTTCTAGAAAGTTCCAAAAAGCAAAATTTGAATTTGCCACTTGCTGAGCACTATGCCAAATCCATGTGATTGAAGCCATGGGTAGGCACTGTATTAGGTATTAAAAGTAGTGCAGAGACAAGTCAAAGTATAAGGGAAGATACGTACAGGTTATATGCAAATACTACACCATTTTATATAAGGGCTTAAGAATACACAGATTTTGATATGAGCTATGGACATGCCGTGAGCTATGAGCCATGAGCTAGGGATAGCCCACTGAGCAAATGAAACATGGACACTCCACATCCAAAGTGCTGTCAGTATAAAGGACAACAAACAGACTGGCCCTCTTTAAGAGCGGCCTGCAAAGCTGACTTCATCTCTCTGAGTAGGCCTGGCAAGAAACAGGCCTGTGGATTAGTGGTGTAATCCACTAATGGTGTAATCCACATGGCTACTAATAACACAAATCTTGGATGTCTAAAACATATGTATAAAATACCTCAATAATTTTTTTCATATTGATTCTATATTGAAATCATCATGTTTTGGACAGACTGCACCATATAAGATGTAATGACATAATTGATATTACCTGTTTTTACTTTTTAAAATATGGCTCCTAAAAAACTAAAATTAAATCTGTGGCTTGCATGGTATTTCTACTGGACAGCACTGATCTAAGAGGTACCAGAAAAGAAGGATAAGAAGAGAATCTGAACATGGAGATTTTGGAAATAAAGACTATGATGCCGCTCAGAAAACAAAGAAAATCTCTAAGTACAGAGGAAAGGAAAGTAAAACAGTGGAAGACTAATAGAGAAGGTACTATTGCTTATAGATTGAATCCAGAGCATGGGTGTATTTTACTTGTCAGTGGTCTTAACCCTGAATTGAAAATGTTTCAATTATATACTTAATATTATGTAAATTTGTTGTTAATTTTAAACAGTACTGGGAGCTTTTCTAAAAAAATTGGAATCTTAGGATCTCTCGACAAATAAGAATATCTGGCAAAATTTTTCTTGTAATCTTATCAAAAGTAGATCTGCAACAAGTTTATTTACACTTTCCCAGGGGTGGGTGAATGGAAGGGAGGGGAGGGGAAGAGGGGGGAAAGCCAAGATACATCATGTACAGGTACAAAATAACCATGTTGATTATGATCATTATGTATATAATGTACCAATACACGTTCTTGGTAAAAATAAACAAATTAAAAAAAATAGATCTGGGCAGCATTGAGAAGCAACTGTCTCAGTCCTCACCATTCTCTGCTCTCTCCTGGAGTTTGAAATTAATGTAAGTTGACGTTTACTGCCTTCGATCTTATGCACACCCTTCGTCTTGGTGTAAGTGAGATTAACTGTTAATGAGGAGATGAATTCCTGGTAAAACAGCAGATTGCCACATCTCCTTCCTTTGAAGAAGCTTCTATATAACCGAAGAAAGTGGTGTACAGCAGACATTAGCCATCAGACCGCTTTCTCACCAGGCACACAGTTGTACTCTTGAATAAGATATTAGTATATGATTTGCAAATATTTTCTCCTGTTCTGGGAAGTTTTTTTTTTTTTCTTAATTCTCTTAATGGTGTCCTCTGATGCAAGAAAGTTTTCAATTTGATGACATGCAGTGTTTACACTTTTCGTTTTTGTTGCTTGTACTTTTGGTATCACAGTTAAGAATCCATAAACTAATCCAAGGTCAAAGATTTACGTTTATTATCTTCAAAATGTATATAGGTTGGAGCATAAATTTTATGTATTTTTATATAAGGTGTGAGACAGGGATCTTTTTTTTACAGATGTATGCCTAACTCAGCACTATGTGCTGAAATGGCTATAATTTCTAATTGAATTATTTTGGCATTCTTGTCAAATATTAATTAACCATAAACATATGCTTTTTTTTCCTTCAGGACTCAATTCCATTCCATTGTTTTATATATCTACCTTGATGGCAAGGCCTATCACTCTATCTTGATCATTATATTTTAGTAGTAAGTTTTGAAATTATATATGTAAGCCATTTAAATTTGTTTTTGTTTTGCAAAATTATCTTTAGTACTCTAAAATTTTTTTTTCTGTATAAATTTTAGGATCAACTTGCCAATATCTGAAGGAAATAGTCGGCTGGGGCTTTTATGTGTATCTGTAAGGACTACTACCATCTTAATAAGTAGTTCAATTCATGAACACAGCTGGGTGGAATGGAATTTCTATTTTTAGGTTTGAAGAAACTCCATACTGATTTCCATAGTGATTGTGCTAATTTATATTCCCAACTACAATGCAGAAGTGTTCCTGTTTCCCCACAGCCTCACCGAGGTTGTTGTTATTATTTGATTTTTGGTAATAATCATTCTTTCTGAAATAAGGTGAAATCTCAATGTTGCTTTAATTTGCATTTCTCTCATGGCCAATGATGAACATTTTTCCAGGTAATTGGCCATTGTACTTCTCTGAAAAGGGTCTGTTCATTTCAGTTGCCCATTCTTTGACTGGGTTTTCTATTTGGGGTGGTCTAATTTTTTCAGTTCTTTATATATTTTAGATGTTAGTCCTCTGCCTGAGGAGCAGCTGGCTCATTTTTTTTTCCCATTCTGTAGTTTGTCTCGTCACTCTATTGGTTGCTTCCTTTATTGTACAGAAGCTTCTTAATTTGATATGATCCCACTGTTGATTCTTGATGTTATTCTTGTGCAACTGGGATTCAGAAAGTCCTTGTCTGTGCCTATGTCTTCAAGAGTTTACCTATTTTATCTTCCACCAGATTGTTTCTGTTTTAATATCCAGGTCTTTGATCCATTTTGATTTTGTTTTAGTACATGGTGAGATACATGGGTCCAGATTCAATCTTCTGCATGTGGACAACCACTTTTCCCTGCAGCATTTATTAAAGAGGTTTTCCTTCCTCCAGTATATGCTTTCCGCCCCTTAGTCAAACTTCACATGACTTCATGTGCCTGGGGTTGTCTGTGCTTCCTCTGTTCTGTTCCACTGATCTACATGCCTAGCTTTCGTGCCAGTAAAATGTTATTTTATCACCGTAGCTTTGTAATATTACTTGAAATTCAGGATTATTATTTTTTCCCCTTTGCTCTTGTTGCCCAGGATGGCTCTTACAATTGTGGGTTTCTTCCCTTATTTGTCTTTTTTTTTTTATTAAAGCAAGCTTATTTCAGTGAGCATGATCTTTTTAAAGTTATACTGTGTAACAAAACATCACTGCTGTTGCAAATATTAGAACATCATTGGTCACCAGGGAAATGCCATGGAAAACCACAGTAAGATACAGCACTGTAGCCATTAAGATGGCTATTATCAATAAAAAGGAAAAAAAAGACCAAATTTTGATGAAGATGTTGAGAAACTGAAATCCTTGTGAGTGGCTGATAGGAATATAAAATTGTGTAGTTGCTATGGAAAACTATTTGTCAGTTTCCTAAAGAATTAAATTGAGAATTATTATGTAAGTGAACAACTGTGTTCCCAGGTATATATCCATAAGAATTAGAAGCAATTTCTCAAGCAAAGCCTAGGTTTGATCCCCACTACTGAAATAATAATAATACTAATAAAAAATTGGGCTATATATCAAATATTACCACCTTGTTGCTGTGCATATATATTGAAAAATTTCATATATTTTTCATTGTTTGAGATGTTTTGCTTGTGCCACTCTGACAGGCAGTCACAGCCTACTCAAGTAAAAGAATTTTTATTAGGTAATTTACTACCAAAGTACATTCACACCAAAAGGATGTTCCGTCCTGGCTCATTTACTCCTGTGAAGCTTTTATCCTGAAAAGATAGTTGCGTATCCAGTAGAAAGATGTTACTATCGTTTCAATGATCGCATTAAATCTTGCTATACATTCTGGGTAGTTTTCCTAGCTTTTATTTGTATGACAGAAAACATAGTTGTTCAATTTTGTATTGTTTCAATTTTCAAATGGAAACACTTAAGCTTCTGATTATATTTAACTGAAAAGTACCATGATACTGTGAGACAGATATTCCACTGCATTTTTAATTACTTGTCAGTAACATGATCAGCATTTTCCCGATAATATAAACCCACGACGTAGACACAAATTACATACCAAACTGATAGAACTGTCCTCTGTAACTCTAAATTATAAAGACGTGTTTTCATTAAGAGTATTATCATTCTCATTTATAAAAAGTTAATCCTATATAGATGAATGAATTTCGTGTAAATCAGTTTAATAAATTTATACTTTAAAGCACAGTTATATACTTTGGGATTCTCAGTTAATTTTTATTTGATAGAATGGCTCTATGGAGCATTCTCAGTTATGACTTGAATAGATTCTTATTTCTCTCCCTCCAGATTTTTTTGACTAGATTTTTTAAAAAGCTGTTCTAGACACACCATAAAACTGAGCAGAAAGTACAGCATTCTCGTACACCTCTTTCCTTCTTCCCTTTCGCAACCTTCTCAACTGTCCAGAGGCCCCACCAGAGTGATATATTTGTTGTAATCAGTGACCCTGCTTTGCCCTTGGTTTACATCAGGGCTCATACTTGGTGTGCACCTTACATAGATTTGGATAAATACACACTGCCATGTATCCGGCACTGTAGCATCATACAGAGTATATTGACTATTTTAAAAGCCTTCTGTGCTCCACCTGTTCATCCTCCCTACCATCTACACCTGACAATCGCTGATTTTTTTTTTTTATTGTATCCACAGTTTCGCCTTTTCTAGAATGTCACCTAGTTGGAATCAAATAGTATGCATTCTTTTCAGTTTGATTTCTTTTACTTAGCATTATGCATTGAAGTTCCCTCCATGTCCTTTCATAGTTTAATAATAGCTCATTTTTAGTGCTAAATAATATTTCAGTATCTAGACTACCACAGTTCATTTTTCCGTTCACCTCCCATTGTCGTCTATATTAGCTATCCCCCAAGAGCCTGGTGTGCTCAGAGGTGGAGCTTTTGAAAGATGGTTCAATCGGGGGGTTGTTACAGCTAGACGTGATGTTAGGAAGTGCAGCCGGGTCAGAAGAGGTGGGTTCACTATGGCATGACCCAGTAGGGTGGACCTCTCTCCCCAGCTCCTCCCTGCACTCTGCTTCCTGACTACCACAGCATGGTGATCTGTTGTCCTCTGAGACAGGCCTTTACCCCATGCTGCTTCTGCCCTGGAGCCGACTGATTATGAACTGAAGCCTCTAAAAAAGGTGAACCAAAACAAGCCTCTCTTCCTTACGTTGAAGACGTCAGGAGTTTGGGCCCAGCCACAATGAAAATGACTAAGAAACCTACTGAGGGACATCTTGGTTGCTTCCAAATGTTGGCAATTATGGAGCGCTGTTACCACACTTGTATGCAGGCTTCTGTGTGGATATGAGTTCTCAGTTCATTTGGAAGAATACTAAGGAGTGAGTGAAAATTCTGACTCATATGGTAAAGGTATATTTAATTCTGTAAGGAAGTACTCAAAGGTCTTTCACAGTAGCTACTCCGTTTCACATTCACGGCAGCAGTGATTGAGAGTTTCTGATGCTCTACATCCTCACCCAAAGTTGAAGCTTTCAGCATTTTGGATTTTGCCCTTTCTAGTGGGTACATAGCGGTCAACATTCTGCTTTCCTCTTCTGAAACTTCTCTTATGTTGTTGCCAAACATAACTTTGGTCACTGAATTACTTGATTTTCAGACAAATGACCTTTATTTGGCCCAAGTTAAAAGTGTCCCTTTCTGACACTATATATAAGACTCTTCATTACCTGGCTTCTACACTAACTCTGACCACCCCCCCACCATACCATACCAGAGACGTGGATATAAACCATTTTCCTGTGATAACAGATTTCTGCCTGGTACTTTATGTTAATCCTCAACTAAGTCCAGAAAGGCATTATTGATAGTTAAGATTTTAGGTAGTTTTTACCTCAGGGGTGTGTGTTCAATGAGTTCTCTTTAATAATTTAAATTATTTTATTTTATTTCTGTAAAAATGTTTTAAACAATCCATACAAGCTCTTTTCTTTCTAGCAGGACTGAAAACCCCATATGCAGATAATCAGCTTCAAGAACAGAAAGTTTAAAAGGTTTTGTAAAATATTTAAAGCATGCTTAAAGCATGAGGGAGTGTGGGAGACCGTCAGGAGCAGAGATAAGGATTCCGAGAAGAATGTCGCATTGGAGCACCGGGGGCTGTGGCAGTCTGCTGCCTGGACCTGCACTCTCAAGGAGCCCCATAAGCAAGGAACAGGATGAGGACAAGGGCTTGTCAGAAACTTAGTGAAGGGTGGACTTCAGCCAGAGGTTCAGGAAAATCTCTCCCCAAAAGGAGATCCCTGTTCAGCTTTGGCTATGGAAACAGTGTAAAGGCAAAAACTTACTTCTCCATCCTAAGAATTTATAACCACAAGCCTCCATCACAAAGGCATGCAGGTAGGTAAAATTCACACCATCTGCATGACCCAGGTACCCAGCTTTAAACTTTAATTTAAAATTATAGAAAAATGAACTCCTGATACATGTACCGGCATGAGTAAGTCTCAAGACATTCTGGTGAATGAAAGAAGTCGAGTACAAAACACAGAATTCTAAAAGACCCAATTAGTCTGTGATAATAGAAGAAATCAGTGATTGTCACTGCTTGGGGTATGGGAATTGTTCGCAAAGATGTAAAAGAGGGACTGAGGGAGCAGTTGAGGGATACAGCAGGTGCTTTGCATGTGCAAGGCCCTGGGTTCAAGGCCCAGTATTCTCTCCTCAAAAAAGCTGTGAAAGACAACTATCTGGAGGTGATGAGATTGGTTATCTAAGCCTTGCAGGTGGTGGTGTTTACACAGGCATATGTAATTTTCACTGAACTTTTTAATAAAAACACATGTGCTTTGTTTGCAAAATATTGATACTTCAATAATAGGGATTTACAAAGAAATCACCAGCATAAATTTCGCACTGAGTATCAGTGAGTTAGTAGCATGAGTTTAAAACTCCAGACACTGTGTGCTTGGCAGGGGATCTCCTATCTGATAGTGTTACTTAGTTTAATAAATTAGAATTAAAAAATAAAATCACAGTGATAATAGTCACCAGGCAGAGACAGAACAATCTATCTTCAGAAGAAGCCCCCTTAAATACAAGACTCGTCACAGAAGAAGTCTCGGGAAACACGAAATCAAATTAGTAAATAAGTGAGCAATAAACTGCAAACCCTTCCCACAAAGATGTCAATATTTCTGAAAATTTAAGTAAAAAGATGTCTTTGAAAATTTGGTGAATTCATCGGGGGCTGTCAAAACGGCACTAAAGATTAGCAAAAGCAGCACAGTAGAATGTCTAATAATGAAATAACAGCCACTGAAATTACACACTCACTAGATGAGTTAATAGCATATTAGTGCATTGGAAAGATCAACAAAACCAACTCAGGCTCCCCGATAAACTATCAATGCTCAAATCAGTCAGAAACATCATGCACACATATACCAAAATGACTCACAAAGCACTATACAAAACAGAGAGTTGTGCAACTTTTAAATAAACAGAGGAAAAACTAGCTCAATTGGTTCTGCACAAAAGTTTACTAGACATCATAGATATTTATTTCCCCTTGCAAGGTATCCACCATTGGCGTGATCAGCAAATAAGTTTAGATTCAACTAATTAAACTGTTCTTTACATAAGAATACTTTTACCTAGTCTAGATCAGCAAGTGAAATTTTGCTTTCTACCTGCGTACTTTCTTAACCTGAAGTGAACTGCAATGTATGTTCGTCCCTCATTTCATAAAAATGTATGACTAAGATTTCATTAGGTTTGTTTGTAATGTTTCACATGCAATTTTAAAGAAAGTCAATAAAGTTAATTGAATTCTTAAGCTTCATTCAAAAGTACTTGTGATTAATACATTTAAATGAGCCATCTTAAATTCAACAGATGTATTTCCGTATTGACCTTTACTTAAAAGCTTTATGAGCAAATAAATTTGATATTTGATATTTCATTTTATACATACTCTTGCATTTAATATCAGACATTGTCTTAAGAATTTGCTATCTATTATATAAATCCTAAGTAAAATGTTGGAAGATAAAATACTGTGATAAAATACTGTGAAAATTTTATCTTGCAATATTCAGTGAGACAAATATATTTAAATGGAAATATTTTATCTTCCTACATGGAAGACAAATCACTTGTCCTTAAAATAATGAATCTAAAAATATTGCAAAATAATTTTGTATACTTCCAAATAATATGCATGGCTCATTAAGCATGAGAGTCTGTGATAAGTCAACCAGTCGTGAATTTCTGAATCAGTATTATCATGCACAGTTCAGCTGCTCACCGCTCCGCCAAAGCTGTCTGTTTTGAAACACAAGGCCTATGTAACAAACTCCAGGGGAAAAACACCGAGGCTGTCAGTTCTAAAACCATTATCAGTCTTCTTTGGTTGTATAGTGACAGTCACCGATGATGTGACTTTTCCAGAAGCCGGCAGCAGAGTAGCGGCTCCCCACCCAGGATCTCACCCCAAGATGGTACTCACAGCTGGAGAAAATCAGCGGGCAGGAGTGCTCGTCCATGGGAAAGTTGTGCAGCTGCAGCTGGCACTCCGCATTGATGGTGAGCCTGTGGAAGAGCCACGGTCACTCTGGGGGAACAACACAACACAGCCCGGGCCCCCGGGCAGGGGCTGCGGGGTGGCTAAGGTACCACAATACAGAGATGGGGAGGGCAGTCACCGAAGCCGAGTCCATTCTGGCAATCACACTAACTCGCTGAGCGAGGCCATGTGGTTGCTTTTGCATTGTTCGTTTTGTTTTGCTTTTAACTATCAGTAGGAGAGAGAATTCCAATTAGTTAAATTCCAACTGTGTCTAAGAATGCAAGCCAAGTCAAAGAGGAAGAAATAAACCAACTGTTGTTTTATAAGTCATCATTTTCAATCTGTTTAAATGTAATACTTCCTCCACTTGAAACTGGCATATTTGTCTAAATGGGAATTATGCCAAAATCGATCCAATGTTAGGGCGGGAGGCCTCCTCCTTAGACAGTGTCTTGTCCTCCAGGTAGCAGGTGGTGGCTCCTCTGACTAGCTACATCCTTCCCAAGCGCCTGTGTCAGGGCTCCTACCAAGATCCCAGGACTGGCCACGTCGCCACTCTGGTTTTCTGAGGCTCAGCTTCATTTCAGAGTCTCATTCAATTGCTCTAGGCCCGATGACACACCTGCTACAAATTGCAGCTCTTTCTGTGTATTTCATCAGCCAAACGCCTGGTGTGGCTTTTTATTATTGTTATTACTATTATTGGTGCTGTTCCCTCTGGGCAAAATTATTCTTTCCCTGAAACTTTAATATTTTCTTATCTTTGGCAGATTTTGATGTTGTCACTCCTCTGAAGCAGTTCGTCACCTCCTTGGGTTTCAGTGAGGATCACCCGACCTGCAGGAGGACTCTGCAGAGTAGTGCCGCTTCACTAGGGATATGTGGGGAATGCCCACTGCGCCCTTTGTCTCTGTGGCCTCAAATTAGCTTTTCCTCTTTTTGGGGTGCTGGGGATGAAACTCAGGGCCTTGTACGTGCTAGGCAAGTGTCAAATTTGACTATTGCTACACATGTTAAGTTGGACTTGAAGCCATCTCTATTTTCCTAGCTGAATGGACATATGAGGTTAAACATATAAATTTATAAAAGATAATTGCAAAGTGATCTTCCTGCAGAAATAAATTCTGATGAAGGAATGGTTTTGTAATCACTGCAGATCATTTGTGTACTTTCATTTTCACACACATGGCATTAAAAGCAAATATTTTCAGGATGCTACAGTATGTCAAACATCAGAAAGAATATAATTTAGAGGTAAAAATAGGGTCTCATATCAACAATAATTTAAATTAAGGACCAAAATCTAGATCATAAATAACTAAAGGTCCACATAGATAGCAGGAATTAGCTTTTGTTTACACCATTAATAGCCTATGATTAATGATACATTTCAAAATTACTAGAAGAGTCCCTAAATTCCAAATATACAGAAATGATAACTACTGGAGGACACAGGAATGATAACTCCCTTGACATGATCAACATGCATCGTATATGTGCACTGAATTTTCACACTGTCCCCAGTGAGTATGTACATGTTGACCAAAAGATTTAAAAGCACGCCACATCGCGTCTCACCTTAACGTGTAAAGAATCTTCCCATCATTCCAGATCCTGAGGAGCTGATTGGGCGTGGTGATCCAGTGAGCCTCCGCTGTTTTAGAATTGCGGAAGATTGTGTCTGGGATCCATATCAGTCCCACCATGTTGCTGTTCAGAGTAAGGATTTTCATAGTGCTGTTGAATCGAAGGCGACTGTCTGTCCAGGTCTGAGCAAAAAATATATCAATTTGGTATTCCTGAAACACAGCGAAGAAGAGACAAGGCAATTCTGTTAGTGAATTTGCCATACGTTTTGTTTTCTTTGTCAAGTTTGGGTTTCCTGAATGTTTATGTCCTCACTTGTCCCTCTTCCCTTTGTTAGTGAGGAATATGGCGCCTGGTTTAACACAGCAGGATTCAACAAATGGAAGCCAGTATTATAAGTCTGAAGTGTGAAAACGTGTGATAAGACATAATGCTTGACAAATCTTAAATTGCAACAGATACAGGAAGGCTGGGTGAGACAGCAGAATGTATTTCAGCACATGTACACAGACTGTTCACAAGTCCCAACACTGACAAGCAGTGTGATCCATAAGAGCCTGAGTCTGTAAAAGGGGTCTGTTGCAGTATTTACCTCCTAAATGCCCACCTCCTAAATGCGTTATAAAGAACAAGGGAAATGATTAAATGCAAAACTCTAGTGTCTAGCATAAACACAGTGATCCATAAATATTAGCTTATATACTTATACTGGCTGTTATTCAAAAGTCTTCACAACCCAAAACCAGAAAGATACGAAAATCGAGCAAGAGCACAGAACTGCGGCATACAGAGGACCATGCTCAAGCCAGACGCTGACCGCGACAGAAGGCTGCAGGCGTTCCTGGCACAGAGGCAGAGCAGAGCGCTGGTGGCTGGCGGGGTCACAGCACCTGACAAGACCTCGCAGCGACCATCGGATATCACAGTAGGATCTAGAGCAGGCCTTCAGGTGGGCTCACCTCAGACACCACTTCCTGGTCTCAGTTTAAAGAATTATCCAGAGTAAGAAGGATGGAGAAACTGATTCCTAGAGACCTTAATATTTCTAACATTTTTCATAGCTCCTATTATGTATGAGACTTTACAGTTTTATTACTTTCACAGAGTGTGAATTCAGTAACTCTCAACAAATCCCACAGCTATCCTTACTGCCGAGTTTCCAGATAAAGAACCTTCCTAATTACTGCAACAGACCGATTTATGATGCACCTCTCACTTTGGTCACTGGTTCACTCGTCACTGTTTGCGGCACTGGCTCTGCCAGGTCGTGCAAACCGTCAGAAACTCCACAGCATGTCGAAAAGAAAACTGCTGGCCTCACAGAGCTTGCACTTTAGTCAGGGAAGAAAGGTGTTACAGGAACGGGCAGGTCAGAAATATAGTGTGTCCAACAGTCATACACAGGATGCAGCAAATAGGCAAGCATATCATCTGGGTTCTATTTAGGAGAGCAAAAGGCATCTACTACGGTGTGAACATGCCCAAGAAAGTTTCATGAGCTGGGGAACCCCAGATTCATATGCTGCAGGTATTTGGAGTTGACACTTTTGGCTGGAAACCATAATTAAATGCGGTCAGGAGGGTGGGGCTTCCATGATGACGTGGGTGGTTTTACAAGAAGAGGGTCCACATCTGCTTCTCCTGCCATGTAATACCCTCTGCCACATGAAGAGGCAGCAAGAAGGCTTCCCCAGATACTGAAAAGACACTGGTGTCATGCTCTGGGCCTGCCCAAGCTCTGGAACCATGAGCCATACAAACCTCTAATCTTTTGAAGTACCCAGTCTCAAGTACTGTGTTACAGCAACAGACAATGAACTAAAACAGCATCTAAGTGTTCAGTGGAAGCAGAATTATGCTGCATGGAAGCTGGTGCTTGCACAAGCATTTGAGTAGCTGGGGGGTGAATGACATAGAAGCAGGTACAAGGAGCAGGTTATCAAAGGAGCTTCTTCAGAAGACTCAAAGCAGTGTGGCTCTTCACCACAGCAAGCTGGGTGATACCCAGCTGTTGTGGTTTACATCTGGATGACCCCCCTAAAGCCTCCTGTGCTCATAGGTGGGCTTCGGGGAGGTGACTGGATCATGGGTCATGATACTCATTGGTGGATTAGCCCACTGATGAGTTTATAGCTAAATGTGATGTTGGGAGGCGAAGCCTGGTCCAAGGTGGCGGGTCACTGTAGGCATGGCCTAGAAGGGTATATCTCCTTCCTTCCTTTCTTTATTCCCTCCTGCCATGCCAAGAGCTGTTTCTCCTCTGCCATGCTGCCCTGTCTTGGAACCAACAGACTACGAAGTGAAACCGTTATAAACTGTGAGGCAAAATAAACCTTTCCTCCTCAGAGTTGTGGGTGTCGGGTATAGTGTCTCAGCAATGAGAAAGTAACTAAGACACCAGCAAAAAGAAGGTCTCTCAGAAGTCCAAGTTTGACTAAACATGCCTCTGAAGATCAATGGTTTCTGCTTTTCAAGTGCCTTCTGAGACATGTGCATGCCTCTCTTGATTGACCCCCAAACCCAGAGCCACACACAGGAAGGTCCGAGAGGAATTGTATGTGTGTGTGTGTGTGGGTGCACCTTAGTCCCTGTTATGTAACTCAGCATGAACTGACTGATACAGAATGGGCCTGCAGGCTGGGAGTAGGCTGGGAGGCTGGTGTCATGCATGGGGGAAATGTTTGGCAAACCCAACATGTGAAACAAGGCAGAACACACGTCAAATGATCATGTAGCTCTTTCAGCAGAGATTGGAAAGGAATGTTAATTAGCATGCACTGACTGCTAATGACTGCGCTTGGTACGTTATCAAGGAAAGACATTTCTCACAACAGAATGAGGCAGTTTGAAAGCAATTATGAAAGAAAAGAAAAAGATAAAACCAACCAGAGCCTGGGAGGTTGGAAGAGGCAAAGCCTTCTCATTCCATCAGGAAAGACTGATCCTGAGCTGCCTGCAGTGCCCAAAGTCAGTTCCATCAGTTTTGCGGAAATAATCAGAGCCATCACCAAAACCTGTAAATGGATTAAGCTATCATCCTGTAAAATCTTTAATTATGCAAGTAGCACTCAAGACCAAGGTGTTGTGTTCCCACAAAGGGTGGCCGGGCCAGTTCCCTGTGCAGACAGCACTCCTAATCCTCCTGTTCCACATCCATGGATTCAACCAACCGTGAATGGAAGACATCTTTTAAAAAATTGCTATTGTGCTGAACATGTGCAGGCTTCTTCTTGTCATTATCCCCTAAACAATACAGTATAACTACTTATGTAGCACTTACATTTTATTAGCTATTATAAAATCATCTCAAGATGATTTAAAGGTTATATGGAAATACTCAGCCATTTATATAAGGGTCCTGAGTATCTGTGGATTTTGGAATTGGAGAAGGTCCTGGAAACGATTCTCCCACCCAATGAGGGCCAGTTTAATTTAAAATAGAAAGAGGGAAAGTGAAAGCAGAGTGAGAGGGAGAGGTACTGGCTTGAAATAGCAAAGACACGTACTCAGAATCACGCTGAGAAAAGACTGGTGAATGTGGGTGAGAACCACCTTCAAAGGTAAGAAGCTTGGACTCTGGAGAGTTCTACAAATGAAACCATGAGTCAGGAAGACAAGTGGCGACATGAGTCTTTGCTATATCTTTGTATTCCCATCTATCATGGACAAATGACAGTCTGGAAAAACTGCTTCAGACTTCAAAGGAGGCTGATTCTCTGATGCCCATTTAAAATTATTAAGTGTCAGGCAGAAAAGAGCCCTCAGGAGCCACACCCAGGGAGCAGAATTACTGATGGAGCCCATTCAGGATCTGCCCGGAGGGTTCTCATAATTGCTCAAACTAGTGACTGTAGCATCCCAGCCCCTTCTCATCCTCATGTACACACAGCACAGAGGGAAGACATGAGTTTAGCTACCTATTCTTCAGAGGGTATAGGTCAGTAGACCACGGGAGCTGTGTACAGACTTGGTGTTTCAGCAAAGACATGTGGACAAGTGTCGTCATTTCAGTAACTTCAGGGGACTGGTTCCAGGGCCCCTACAGTTACCAAAATGGGAAGATGTTCAAGTTCCCTATATAAAATGGCACAGTAATTGTGTATAACCTGTGCACATCCTTCCTGGCACTTTACATCCTCTCTGGATTCCTCACAATACTGATCCAGCGGAAGTGCTATGTAAATATTTGTTGCATTGTATTGTTTATGGAATAATGGCAAGAAAATGTTCATAAGTATTTGGTAAAGATTCAGCTATCACATTCAGCTTAACTATACAATCCATGAATGAGGCTAGTTGAATGACACTGTCATAACGGGTCTGGAGACACCTGAAGACCTGTGAAGTGGCAAGAAGCCACAGCGGGTTCCTCCTGCACATCATTTCCTTGCGATGGCCTTGGGAAAGTGTTTAGTATACAGCAAACGCAAATTTCGGCTTTTTTTTTTTGCACTTCCTCGAATTGTTTGCATTTGATCTACAGATGGTTGAATCTGCAGCCGTGGAACCTGCAGATAGAGAAGCCCAATTGTGCGTGTATTTGTACACTATCTTGACCTTGGGGCTGGGATAGGGTGACCTTTTGAGTTGCCTTCTCTCAAAAAGAAATATTTTCTTGATGAGGGAAAGGGAGACAATATTTAGGAGCTACATACGTATCATGGTGGTCACTAGAGCTATTTGCCAAGTCACGCAGCTTTCCTTCTTGCGGGCACCTGCTAGAATTGCTCTGTTCAGGGAGGGGTGTTAGGACCTCATTAATAATAAGAAGAATAGTGCGTGTCACTTCTGGCAGGATTTTTGCAGAGCTGGGCTAGAGCTCACTTGCACTTTTCATGACTTGAGAGTCCCTGTGGAGCAGAGCCCCTGCCAGTGAACACTAGCCCCGCCATGTGAACAACTTACCTGGGGTAGCTCAGACCCCAGCCTGTCCCAACTGGTGTGGTGGGGAAGGTGAAGGCCTTTACAATGGGGGCTCGAGAGACACAGGAATGTCTCCTTGAGAACGTGCCTTGAGTGGATGAGGCACAGAATGAGCCACGCTAACAGACACAGGAGCAGCCCAGCTTCCAGGAGTGGGAATGAGTCCACTGAAAACCGCCCTGCAGAAAAGAGTGGATCTGGCCAGCAGCCCCTTTCTCTGCTTCCTCCTCCTTCTCCTCCTCTTCCTCCCTCTCCCTCTCTGTCCCTCTCTGTCTCTCTCTCTCTGACAGTGTGTCAACATGTAGTTAAGGCTGCCCTCGAACTGCTGATCCTCCTGCATCTGCCTCCCAAGTGCTGAGAATACAGATGTGCCCCATCACAATTGCATCTTTTTTCTCCTTCTTTCCTCTTTGATACACAGTATTACTGTGTGGTCCAGGCCAGCCTGGAACTCACAAGTTTCCCAGACTGGCTTAAAACTCACAATCTTCCTGCCTTGGCCTCCCAAGAGCTCGAACTACAGGTGTGTGACACCATGCCAATCTCCCCTTCCTTCCTGATGGCAGGATTTGGCATAATAATGATGACTTATTTGTATAGAAAACACACTCAACAAGGTGGCAAGGTGGCATATACGAGTAGTTAGAAGCACTCATTCCTTCCCTTTCACACTTGATTACTGCACTAAGCAATGAGAAAAGGGTGACGGGTGTCCCAAGCATGTTCGAGACTTGCCAATGAGATCAGTGAGATAAAGGTAATCAACACTCCCTCTATACGTCCCAAGCAATGCATTGTGGGAACGATCTAAAGTTGTTCAAATCTTTTTAAGCTGTTCAATCTCAATATTATAAAAGGAAAAGAGAAACTCATAAAATATCAAGAATTTTACCATAGTTTCTCAATACGTCAAAATTATTTTGGATCCTGGGATGCTAAGTAAAAACTAACAGGTCTTTTCTTTTCTTTTTTTTTTTTAATTTTAAACCAAGAACATGTATTGGTACATTCTACATACAATGGTCACATTCATTACAATTATTCTGTACCTATACATGATGCATCTTGGTTCTCCCCCCTCTCCCCCGCCCCTCCCCTCTGCTCCCTCCCTCCCTATTTACAGCAGGTTCATTCATCATTTTCCATATTTTCCCTTTCCTCTCTCTTTCCCCTGTTGCCTTTCTGTTTTTCCCCTTCTTTCTTTCTAGTACTCCTCTCTTCTGCGCACCATCCTCCTTTTATATAATATCTATTACATCTCTTTGTCCTTATTTACAGTTATGGTTTCTCACATCAGAGAAACAATTCGATGTGTGCTCATGAGTGTCTGATTTATTTCACTTAAGAGTATGTTCTCAAGGAACATCCATTTATATATGAATGACTCTAGTTTATCCTTCTTTATGGCAGTGTAGTACTCCATTGTGTAGAAAAACCACATTTTCTTTAGCCATTCATTGGTTGTTGGGCATTTAGGTTGTTTCCAAGACTTAGCTATTACAAATTGTGTTGCTATGAACATGGTGGTGCATACGTCCTTGTGGTATGACGATTTTAATTCTTCTGGGAAGATCCCTAGTAGGGGAATAGCTCGGTCAAATGGAACCTCCAGTTGTAGTTTTTTGAGGAATCTCCATATTGATTTCCACAGTGGCTGGACCAGTCTACATTCCCACCAACAGTGGAGGAGTGTTTCTTTTTCCCCACAGCCCCAACAGCATTTGTTATTGGTTGATTTTTCCATATATGCGGTTCTTTATGGAGTGAGGTGGAATCTTAACGTTGTTTTGATTTCCATCTCTCGAATGACTAGTGATGTTGAACATTTCTTCATATATTTATTTGCCATTTTTATTTCTTTATCTGAGAAATGTTTATTCATTTCAGTTGTCCATTTTTTGATTGGGTCTTTAAATTTGGGAGGTTTAATTTTTTTGAGTTCTTTGTATATTCTAGATGTTAGACCTTTGTCTGATGGATAGCTAGCAAAAATTTTTTCCCAGTCTGTGGGTTTTCGCCCTACTCTATTGGTGATTTCTTTTGCTGTGCAAAAACTTTTTAATAGCATGTGGTCCCAAGCACTGATTCTTTGTATTGTT
>PVJO010024645.1:0-24039 GCA_004026905.1 Hystrix cristata
TTATCAGGGAGATTTCACTTGGAAAATCTGTTGCTGAATGGTTTTTTTTTTACAAACATGTTTTGTTTTTTGTTTTTTGCACTGGGGATCAAACTCAGAGCTTTGTGCTTGCTAGGCAAGCACTCTAACCGCTGAGCTAAATCTCCAGCTCCTGCTTTTATAAACAAATCATTGTGATAATAATATTTTCACTTGAGAGAAACATATAAAAACCCAAATGAGGGAACTAGAGGAAGAAGAAGTTGCCTCCTACTCTGGGCCACACTTCCCAAGAGTGAGCAGGGGAGGATGATGGAGCAGTCAGTCCGCTCCTCATCTTGCCCCATTCATGCATTTCTGATGGTGACTGGCAGTGATTTGGGGAGACTGAGGTGCTCCAAACCTTGGGATCTGAGTGTAGTGGCCAGACAAGGCCTGAGAACTTAGAGCTACAAAGGGGTTCTCAGGACCATTCAGCCCAATTCCCATGCTTAACAATAAGTTGGCTGAGGGCTGGGGATTTAGCTCAGTGGTTAGAGTGCTTGTCTAGCAAGCACATGGCCCTGAGTTCGATCCCCAGCACCATAAAAAAGAAAACAATAAGTCAGCTGAGTCCCACTGCCCAGACTCAAACAGTGCTCAGTGGTAAAGCCAAAACCAAAGCCAGCCACTGCTTCCCAGGTGTGTTCCTCTTCACCCTGCCACACTGTCGCTCTTATTTGTAGCCACCGAAGCTGAAGTGTGTTCTTCTCTAAAGAGGAAGGGGGAGGAGAGAGGAGAAAAAAGAACAGGAGAAAGGGCTTTCTCACTTCTGACAGAGCAAGCAAGAAGATAACCTCTTTCCTCCCCTACCTGGCCTCCCATCCTCAGGTGGCAGAGCAGCCTTTGTGACATTCTTTTTCCTCCAAGACTACCTTTGATCTTCATCCAGGTGACATCAACTTCTGACGAACATCAAAGGCAGAGGGAAGGCAGAGTGTGACTTGCAGGAGGCCCTACGCTCTTACCAGGGATGGCTGAAGTAAGCGAGTCCCAGCCATGTGAGAGACAAGGCCAGGACCCCAAGCGATTCTTACTGGGATGCTTCTTGCTTGAACTGTTTTTGCTCTGCCAGGACATAACTCTGTGCCTTTTCTTTCCTACTACTAGCAGCTCTCAGCCCAGAAGGAGAAGGCAATGCCTCTCGTTCCTTTCACCAAGTGTGGTAGTGAAGACTCAGGGCAGGAGCCCATATGCACATTAATTTATGCTGCCCATTTCCTCTGTGTCTCGGAACAAGTCAGATTCCTGTGTGTAATTGCTTCATGAAACATCAGGGTCCCGTCTGTGGACACAAATCACACAGCTAAATAACAAGAACCACCCTTACTCCCTCACTATACAAATGAAAAAGCATCTGACTAGCCCTGAGCATTCGGGCTTCCCAGAGGGGTCCCCTGACATCCTGCCCCACTGCCCACCGGCCTTCTCTATCTCTGGACCTGGCCACTTGCTTCTCATCTTCCAAGGACAGTTGCTAGGAGACAGAAGATAAAGTTGGACTGCTACACTGCTTGTCCACCTCAGGAGGGGAGCAGAGCTGGTAGGGCCAGAAAGCAAACGGCCATTCGGACCTCAGAGGAGAAGCCCTTGCTCCACAGAGGGGCCCACCCAGCCTGAGGGAGGGCCCTGACTCAGTCTCGGATGCCTTCCCTCTGTGTGCTTGTCTACGGCAGTAAAATGTACACACACACACACACACACACACACACACACACACACACCTACACATATACACATCTATACGTACACACACAACTCTACCCACATATACACAGACGTACATACGTGGCTGTGCACACATACACACCTATGTACACCTGTACACACACATGTATACAGAGCTGTGTGCATATACACATGTTCACATATATATACACATGTCCCATACACATAGACACATAGGTATATGCACGTATACACATTCCTGCATACATACACATATACAGAGGTGTGTACATATACACATGCCAACCTACACATATAGACACCAGTACATATTTATATATATGCACACTTGTGCATACATACATACACTAATACATGCACACACACATATATATGTGTATACACACATATACAACCCTACACACACACACACACACACACACACATATATAGACACACACCCAGCAGCCAAGGGAGGTGCTGTTCTTCACATTAGTCACTGTGAAGTCAAAGCACATTCACTTGCTATCAGACTAAGATGGCCACATTAGTCAGCTTGGACTCCACAACAAAACACCACAGGCCGGTGGCTCACCCAGCGGAAATGTGTCTCCTCGCAGTCCTGGAGACGGCTTGCTGGCTGGGACCTTGGTGGCAGCAGGGTCAGTGTCCAGCAAGGGCCCTCCTTTGGGTTGCAGACGGCCACCTCCTCACGTTGTCCTCGTGGGGCCCCGGCTCTGTGTGTGCACGTGCAGAGAGTCCACACTCCCTCTCTTCTCATAGCACCGCCAATCCCATTGGATCCGGGCTTCACCCTCGTGGTCTCACTTCACCTCAGTGACCTCCCAAAGCGCCTGCCTCCAAGTAGAGTCAGCCTGGGAGTGCGACTCCCAGTAGGGATTGGGGTTGGAGGACGCAATTCAGTCCATGACGGCAGGAGGCATCCTCCTTGGAAGTAGCCCTCTGCCAGATGAAGAGTCCATTTGAAACATAAGGGTCATGGCCATCTGGTCCGCGACTAAGAACAGGTGGCATTAAGGGCTTTTTAAAAGCGGGAGCATCAATATGGTTCCATTTACTCATAATGCCAGGAAATACACAGCAGAAAGGAACTGTCATCCCCGAGGGTTCAGAGCCACCTTCCCATCTTGCAGAAGGGAACACTGAGAGACCAAGAACGGGAGAAATTATGCTTTCAATGCCACAAACTCCCTCCAGGCCACCTCGACAGCTCCAGAGACAGCCCATCGGCAGGCCCTGTCCTCACCCTGCGGGGCCACATGCCGCACACATGCTTCACCCCAGCTCTGACCCAGTGCCCTGGACATGAGCGGCCCCACCTATGAGGCACGAGATGGAGACATGACAGCCAGTACCACCACTGACACCCCAATCCATTCTTTAATCTACACCGCACTCTCCTCCTCTCTGCAGAACCGAACCCCAGGGGTGCAGCGTCCGAACACCCAGTGCTCCCCTCGCGGCTGCAGCTTCCCCTCCAAATCCTGAAGCCTTCCGTGGGAGGTGACCTCCGTGCACAGCTGGCAAGGGATACACACAGAGACAGAGGAAGAAGAGGGCTTCTGGTGCGGCTTGTGTCACCCAAACCCAGACCTCATTTCACAGAACCACCCAACGCCCCATTCCTGGATCTGTGGCTGTGGACAAACACAAGCCTCTCTGGGCCTTGGCGCCCTCATCTATAAAATAAGATAAATCAGAGTCTTGACGAGGATTAAGCAAAAGAACGTGCTCACTGCAGAGCAACTAGCACTGAACCTCATTCTCTGGACGTGAGAACACCTCGCAGCACACTGAGCTAGAAAATGGTAAGTGTATCAGGGGGGTGGGTATGCTAACTACCCAGATTTGATCATTATGCAATGTATACATGTATCAAAACAACACATGGCATTCCATAAATATGTACGAGTACTGTGCCAATAAAAAAGGCCAAAAAATAAATAAAAACATGATAGGTTACACAATATTTCCTCCTACAAATGTGGCCTTGAGCGGAGCTATGAAATTACAGATTGTGGGGGCAGAAGGGACCCCTCGGATTGTACAGCACGGGCATTGTGTGCACAAGGAAAAGGCGAGGGAGACCGTGACCAGGAGCAAGACGGTTGGTCCAAGGTCCCCTGGCTGCCGAGGACGGAGATGGACGCCTCCATAAGCAACAGTCCCACTTCCGGCCCAAAGAAAGACTGTGAAGGGTTTGGATTGAACTAAGGGCTGCTTGAGGTACAGCACTTTTTACAAGGTGGGACTGTAGAGTTTACAAATTCTCAACAGACATTAATCTTTCAGATTCAGAAGCAAGAACTTGAAATTCCTGAAGCCATCTTATCTTCAAAAGACTTCTATCACTTCTCCGACTGTTCACCTATTAGTATGAATATAGCTCTTAAGAAAAAATCTAGTAAACAAGAACAATTGAGTCTAGTTGCACTTACAAAGATCTGTACCTATAAGGATCGTTGGAGCATGAGGATACAACAGGGCACGGACTGGGCCTTTGAACAGCATGACATCCCGATCTCCCAGCAAGGGGAGCTGCAGCTCATGGAATCGTGTGTCAAACTGCTGCATGGAAGACTCTTTTTGCTTCCATACTTGTTATTTTTTGCAGCACTCTTCCAAGGATCTGTATCAAGTGTTCATAAACTCGCTGTCTGTGTTTTAATTGCCACGAGCAGCAGACAGGGCCACGACCATACAATATAACGTGGCCATGACAACAAGCAAGACTGACTGATTAATCAAGAGTGCCTCTCCTACCTGCTCCTGTCTGGCTCCAGGAAATGTCGACCTCGACCCTGAACTCTGCTGCTCTGCAGAGTTCTCTGCTCTGGTTTCATTCAATGCCGGTAGTTTCCTTCAAAGCTGTTAGGGTCTCTATGTAGATCATAAGCTTTTAATACTCACAAGACGCTTAGAATACTTTGTCCCACTTCCCTTATTTCTGAACTTATTTTTCTCAGGATTTAGGGTGCATTCATGAAACATAAATTTCTCTGAGAAATGCAGGAATTTCCCACACGGAAACAAGGCAGGAGGGTGGCTTCCTTCCTGCCCAGCAGCCTGCACTGAGTGAAGGGCTGTCCCCAGCTGGACGCAGCGGCTCCTGGGCCCCGTGCTGAGTGCGGGAGGCAGAGGCAGCTGAAGCCCTCATCCATTCAGCCCAGAAGAAGCCCGGGCCAAGAGCACCCCTGAGGCCTGGGACTCCGAATGAGTTTTCCGTGACTGCTGTAACAAATTACTGAAAGCCCGGTGGCTCTGAGCAGCAGAAACATATTCTCTCACAGTTCTGGAGCCTAGAAGTCTGAACATCAACAATTCCATGATTATTCGGGTTGTTCATCATGCTCTACAGCAGGAAGCCCTTCTGCCTCTTCCTCACTTCTGATGCCCAGCAAGTCTCGGCTCTCCCTGGCTGCAGTGTCACTTTCCCAGTCTCTGCCTCCGTCTTCACTCAACTTTCTCATGGTGTCTCTGTCCCCAAGTCTCTCTCTCTCTCTCTCTCCCCACCCCCTTCTTCCTCTGGACACCAGTCTCTGTATTTAGGATCCACCCAAATCCAGTGTGATCTCATCTTAACATGATCACATCTGTAAAGATTCTATTTCCAAATAAGGCCCCATTCACAGGAACCAGGAGTTTGGACTACAACATATGGCTTCGACCCATAAAAGGCCCTAATGGTACCACAATTTGAATATGGTTTGTCCCCACCAAAACATGTTAAGGCGTAATGATGTTGAGATTTGGTGGGAGCTTTAAGAGGTTTTGGGGTTATGGGGTCCATGGGGACTAGATCAGCTACGAAAGGAGTTTGTCCCCCTTTTTCTTCCTTCTGTATGAGTTTCTTTAGTTGCACTGTCATGGCTGCCTCAATGTCCCGAATCAATTCAAAACATTTTCCTTGCATGGTCATTTTGACTTTGGGGAGGAGCCAGAGGTTGTCCACTGCCAGTCCTGATGAATAAGGTGAATGAGGACATATCATAATGTGCTCACATGCCCCTTTTCATTGGGTGGCGTGTGGCAGTAACAGTCGCCTTATTTTTGATTACACCTCATAAAGACACTCATGAAAGAGGCTCCCAGAACTGCTACGGAAAGTGGCAAGAATGCTGGGATGAGTGTGCTCCAAGAGAGGGGGAGTATTAAGGGGCGTTGATGGCGAGGAGTCTTTTACTGCAATAAAGGTCTTTGAATATTCGCGGTAGTGTTTAATCATCTCTGCCTTACAAATCATTTTTTTTCTTCGCAAATTACCCAGTCTCAGGAGTTCTGTTAAACAGGCTTAATATCCCTTATCTGAAATGCTTAGAATCCAATTGAAATTCTGACTTGTTTACTTGGAATTTGCATATACATAAAGAAATATCTTGAGTATGGAACTCAAGGTTAAATACAAAATTGTTTTATATATGCCTTCTCTACATGGTTTGAAGGTAATTTTACACTATCTTAAAAAATTTTGTGCATGAAGTGAAGTTTCATGGAGGAGCACATCCATTTGTGGTGTTGTATTAGCACTCAAATTTCCAGATTTTGGAGCACTTTGGACTTGGGATTTTCAGATGAGGGATGCTAGCCCGAAGATGAAGATGAAGCAGCATGTGTGGTTCTTGCTAGTCCTAGGCAAATCGAAGAATTCAGAGAGGCGAGGGGATGCATGCTGACCACATGGGGCAACAGGAAGGCACCTAACTCAGCGTGGTGGCCAAGGGAGGCTTCCTGGAAGAAGAGACATCCACGCGGGATGAGCAGGGTGCAGCCAGGGGTAAGAAGAGTAAGATTTCTGCTTTTGCCAAAGCTTCCCCTTTGACTTGAGAAGTAAGGCCCCAAGATCTGTCATCAGGTCTCAGCTTATAGGTCACCTCTTTGGGAAAGATGCCGCCTGGCCAGCCTTCATCCACCTGTCTCTATTACATTTCCTCTGCCTTATTCTTTTCCAGGTACAAGCACTCCCTGCTTTGGTTATTTGTTCATTTACTGTCTCCTTTCACCACCAGAAGTTAGCTTCCTGAGGACAGGGCTGCTGCCACCTTTGTCACAGATGCACACAGAACACGTAGCAGCACAGTTCCTAGTATATCGTTCATTATATATATATATATACATATATATATATATACACATACACACACAGATATATATATATACACACACAATTCACAACTGACTATGCAAATGGACAAATAGGTTCATTGAGGCTACACTGCAGATTTTGAGGCAGGAAGTGTCAAAACAGGCAGCTCAAGAGGGAAATATGAGCTAGAACATCCAGGACCCCATAGCCAGGTGGGGGAGTTGGGACTTGTCCTAAGAGCTCTGGAGAACAGGGGTGGGCTGGAGGTGCATCTTTGACCTGGAAAGTGCATGGGGGCTGTCACTGGCATCTAGAAATGGACTCAGATCCCAGAATCTAGGTAGAAACAGATTCCAAAGCAGCTGAAGATTTGTACCTAGCAAATGTGCTGCATTTAGTAAGTGCTCAGCAAATGTGACTGAGTGATTGAGTGCATGAAGGAGCCTCTTGAAGAAGTCATTCACTTTCAGCCGGATGTGAGGAACCAGCAAGAGGGCACAGAATTCCTGTTTTCCTAGAAATGGCACCCTAAAGCGTTCTCAGGGTTTTAGGAGATGTACCCCAGTACTAGCGCTAGCACCCTCGCTGGGCTGTCCTCCTCTTTCTCCTTCCACCCTCTGGACCAAGGCAGGAGAGTCCTGGGCACACTGGGAGAAGACTGCACTGCCCACAGGCTACTGCAAGAGAAGCAGGAAGCTGTAGGTGAGAGCCAGCACCATGCTGTTCCCCTCTGCATTAGCCGGCTGCCCAGGGGTATGCCCACCTCCCCACCTGGTAGCCAGAACACAGCACCTCCTGCTGTGTGACCCTGGGGCGCTGCTCCACTTAGAGGCAGAAACTGGCAAAAAGCATTTGAAGGCCCAGCTGCCCGGGCAGAGTCAGAGGCGGCCAGCAGTACCCTGCAAATATTCCAGTGAGGCTAACCACTGGTCTCCCTTCGCAGATCCACAGCAGAGGATTTTCCAGCCCCTGGGGCTTTCCTTTCTTCCTGTGAGCAGAAACTAAAAAAGACTAGGCTTGGTCTGTTAGATTTTCATTTTTCAACACACCAGGGCTGCTTCTGCTGCTGCTCCGGCCGCCTCCACCAATGCTGCACTATCACTGCTCCAATATCTTTACTACCCACCACAGGAGATTGGCCCTAGCAAATGACTGGGTGCAAATGACACAGAGATTGTGTCTGCTGACTGTGGGCAGAGGGACTTCTGCCAGGTGCACAGAGCCGGAAATGTTTTGAATCGTTACCTGGTGAGATGCAGAAGATGTAATTCGCTGCTGACGCATAGTAAGATCCTATTAAGTGCCCTGGTCCTGAGAGGTTAAAGATGTGAGACTGTGGACAAACCACCCTCTCATCTACTGGAGATCAGAGCAGAAATTAGTGAAACCCAAGACGATCTGGCAGGACTTCATAAAACAAAAACACAACCAAAAACATGACCCCTTGGACATGGTTGGTCCATTGCTAGGAATTTATCCTACAGATACTCTCACACACAGGGAAACTATATCTATATAGAATTTCACCACAGCCAGGCATGGTGGTGCAAAGGACCTGGGTTAAATCCCTAGTACCACACACAAAAAAATTTTTGTTGCGGCATCATTTAAGCTTGGAAATCACCTAAATGCCCATCAACAGGGGACTGATTAAAATAAATAATACAACATCCTGTCAATGAAATAGAAAAATGGCTGTGAACAGAAACGGGTGTAACCTTCTATGCACTCATGTGAAGGGTCTTAGTCTTATCTATTGCTGCATAACAAGTATGTTGGCTTAAAGCAACAAATATTTTCTGTCTCGCAGTTCCCGGGGGCAAGAATTAGGGAGTTCTGGCTCTGGGTCTCCCAAGAGGGCGGAGTCAAGCTCTGGGCTGGGCTACACCCTTCATGGCTTGACAAAGGAGCATCTGGACCTGCTTTCTGGCTACTCACATCTCCGTGGGCAGGTCCCAGAAGAAAAGTTTCCACAGGCACCGCTGGGGACGTGCCCCAGTCCCAGCGACAGAGACCTCTCGCCTGGCTGTTGGAGCACCCTCAGGACATGGCAGAGAAGCGATGAGAGAAAGAGGATCCAGGTTGAAAAGTGCAGTTTGCTTATAACCTGATCTCAGAGTGACACCCCATTCATTCTGCTACATTTCATTTGCTAGAAACAAGTCACCAACTCCTACCCCCAGTCAAAACTGAGGAATTTTACTTCCACTTCTTAAGGGACAAGTATCAAAGCATTTGCAGGCACATCTTTAAAATCCCCTCACCAAGATTCCTAAATGATAAACAAATTAAAAAGCAGGGAAAAGAAAAAGTGGAGCAGTTTAGATGGCAGGCCACTACATATGTATCAATAGGAGAAAGAATGGTGTTATGTATTTACTTACAAATGCATAAAATATCTCTGGAAAGATACACAATAAACTGTTAACATTAGTTGCCTCCAGGGAGAGCGATCTGGAGCTTAGAAACAGAAATGCGAGGGAGACTTTGCGCTGAGTATCTTCGTCTACCTCTTGAATTTAGCACAGTGGCAAATTATCTGTTTTTAAAGAAGATTGGATGCAATCACTTTGTTATTCCATTAATGTTTACTGAGCATCGTGAAGTGAGGCCCAGGGAGTGGCCGTACCTCTGCGGAATGTGCAATCTCTCTGGATAAACCAGAGTTGAGCGCTCTGGAAGCGTTAGAAATCAGCCCACGTCCAACACGTTGAACAACAGCTGTAGGGCCCAGGTGACCTTGGGAAACTTCGGAGGATTTTAGAACCCAAAAAGCTTAGGCCAGAGGAATAACCTTGGAGCCATAAGAGTGAGTTCAAGAGGTCCTCTCCCTCTCTCTTTCCCTCTTCCCTTTCTTTATTTGTCCCTCTCTCTCACCCCCCTCTCAGGCTATGAGGTCTTTTGTGTGTCTCTCTCCATATGTGTGTATGTGTGTGTGTGTGTGTGTGTGTGTTTTCCCCCTGCTGCCCACCTTCCCTTGCTTAGTCACAGTTTCTGTCCTCTTCTTATGATTTGAAATGTATGTCCCTAAAATTCATGTGTTGAAGTTGTAATGTTCAGTACCTCAGAACGCAGCATAACTAGAAAACAGGATTTTAGGTCCAGGGGGGTCATTAGAACAGGCCCTAATCCAAAACCTGGTGTCTGTAAAAGAGGAGGGGGTAGAACATGGGCATAGACAGGGAAAAGGCCCCTTCAGCAGATGGCGAGGACAGAGACCAGAATAAAACACGCAGGAGGCAGAGCACCGAAGACCAGCAGCAGCATGCGGCAGCCAGAGGAGGTGGGGGGCAGATTCTGGCTCACAGCCCTCAGAGAGAGCCCACCCCGCCGCACTGACGGAGGGCTCCTGGCAGCCAGGACTCCGGCAGGGAACGTACTCCAGTGTTGGTGAGGCCGCCTGCTGGAGGTTCTTTCCTCCAGTGGCCCCTGCACAGCAACACGGCCTAGTGCAGACTTGCTCCCGGCTTTGGCTGTGAGTCTGGTCACCAGGAGCTCGGCACACACTGACGGTGGCCCCAAAGTCCATTCATCCATACCCCACTGGAGAAACTGGCTGCGGTTCTCTAACAAGAATGAGTTATAAAGCATGACCACCTCTCATGTTTTGTCTCTTCCATACATCCCCACTGGTGTTTCTGCTTTCCCACCACATCAGGATGCAGCTCTAGATGCTTATCAGATTCAGCCACCTGATCTTAGACTTCTCAACCTCCTTGACTCTCAGCAGAATAAACTCCTTTCCGTTATAAATCAACCGGTACTGGGTATTCTGTTATAGCAACAGAAAATGGACTAAGACATTGCCCAAGCTTACCTGTTTCTGGAGGAGCCACCACTGACAGGAGTACCATTGCCTGTGCAAGGAGCACATTGAATCCTGTGCTATAAAGTGGTTGCCCCAGTCCATGCCCACCATGGAGGCTGTGGGGCATGAGGCGGTTGACGGGCAAGATGAAACATCCAAAATTGTGTGTGCTATAGCCCACGTGCAGCAATCTGTTCCTTTCAACAAATCCCTGGAGCCCCAGTTCTCAGCCTGTTCAGATTGTTATCAACAATAAAAAGGGTGCTCCTAGGGTCCCTCACTGTTCAGTGTCCTCATACACTGAAGAAGTTTACAAAGCCTTTTGTAGGACAGGTACTGTGCTAGCTGCTGGAAATAAAAGTTGAAGAACATGCTCTTCCTTTCTGCAGGAGCCCGCAGCCAAGTGAGGAAGAAGAGGGCATGCCAAACATACATGAGTATGAATGGCGCTTGTTTCGTCTGGTCAAGGGTTTTGCAGGCACTGATCCTCTAGCTGCTTGAAGAGATAGACCCCTCCATCCCTGTTTTACAGACAGGAAGTCTGAACCCCACAGAGATGAAGGAACTTGCCTGAGGCCACACAACTTGTGGATCTGGGCCATGAACCAGGCCTGGCAAACTCGGGAGCTTCCCATTCAATCCCTACACCAAGCTGCATTACATTCCACACTAGACTCGCTGCAAGACCAGCACAAATACTGAGCTCTAAGCTATGGCACTGTGAGAGGCAAGGGAGCTGCAGCTGATGCACCAGGGGCTGTCAGAGATGGTGGGCTGCATGCAGGAGATGCCCCGGCAGCTGGTGAGGATGAGCCTGGCTACAGAGAACAAGTCTGGAAAGCATCATTCTGGCATCGCTGAAGACAGGGAGGCCAGGAAGGATCTCAGGGAGGAAGCTGGACAGGAACTGAGGGACCAGACAGGGAGGCAGAGGCCTTGAACACCAGTCTGAGAAGTATGGAGGGAGAATTCTAGGGACCATGGACCATTTTCTTATTGTTGGCCCAGCATCATGATCTAAGCATAGTTTTAAAAGGTGCTTCTGGGCTTGGGATTTAGCTCAGTGGTTAGAGTGCTTGCCTACCAAGTGCAAGGCCCTGAGTTCGATCCCTGGCACCAAACAAAACAAAACCAAACCAAAAAAAAAAAAAAAAAAAAGATGCTTCTAGGAACCTCGTGAGGACCAGATGTAAGAGGTTAGAGCCTGGAGGGTGGAGAATATCCTGAAGTGCACTGAAGAAAGGTAGCAACCCAAGCTTGCAAGGCAAGAACCTCCCAGGAGATGGAATACAGAGGATGCTCTGTGTGTAAAAAAATAACAGCAAAGTCAGAATCCCACCTGCGTGCTGTCTCCTTTGTGTTTCTCCTGTCGGTAACACCAACATGTGCCTCTAGCACAGCCGTTCCCAATTTCTGCCCACAGTTTCTAGTATTATTCTTTCCACCCCATTCCTCCAGTGTTAGCCTGCATTTGCATATCGACACGCCTGCGCACACACACATATGCAGACATGCGCACACACCTCTGACCTATTGTCACCTCTAACACCTTTAATTATTTTACCGCAACAATTTCTTTAACAAGGGGGAAGATAATCAGAATATCTTTTTCAGGAAGACAAGAATTGTTTCTATTCTTGACTTCATTCCAAACACCCAATAAAATCCCTAGAGAGCAATTAATTAAATGGTTATCTGTGTGTCTCCCGTCTTCTCTCTCGGTGCTTGTCTCCCATCCTTCCTAAGTGCTCTCCAATCCTCCCTCCCCCACACTGTTCCTACCATTAAGAAGCTAAATTTTATTTCCCTTGGTGGCAGAACACAGCTTTGTTTTTTAAAGACACTCACAATCTAAGAGCTTTATTTTTTCCCCCTTGTAACCATGTTGATGCTATATTTAGTAATTTTATTAAGGAGATAATTTACGTAAATTCCATACCGGAGCCCTGCTGAGCAGCGAGCTAACTAATTCTATTCTTCTTATTAGGGAAAATAGACAAACCAAATGAGATTTAAAGACTAGACAGATGAATTTGCGTCTGTGCTGAAGTCAGGATGGGACTTCAGAACATGTGTCCAGGGATCTGAGGAACAGAAAGAACATTGTGTTCCACCCACCAGCAAACAGTTGAAAGGAGGGAGTGCAATTGGGAGGGTGGCTAAATTTCAATAAGGTGGGGAAGATGTGACACCAAGAATTTACTTGGCGCAAAGGAGGTCCCCTAATGGGATCTTGGAAGAACATCCACAGATCCACAAGGAAAACATTCCTTTCTCTTTGTGTGCCCTGGTGGGTCCCAGCCATACCTAGACACATATTCATGCATCGGTCTTGCCGAGTGTCATTGTGGCTGTGTCTCCCTCAGCTTCACCTCCATGGTATGGAGGGACCGGCTCTGTTCAACTGACTCCTGCAATCTCTGTCTCGGCGCCAAGGAGGTCTACGTGGGCTCCTTAACGAATACAAGGGAACCCCACTTTCAACAAAGCCCACAAATGAAAAGACCAATTTGTACCAAAGACATCAAGGGGTGGTTATTAGCTTTACAAAAAGACAAACTAGAGATTTCTTTAAAATCCCCAGCTCCCTTAGTGCATTGGAAATGAGATTCAATTTAGGAAAAAAATTCAATTGATACACAACTTTTGAGAATTCTCTGCTGGTGAGGAAGAGGCAGAGCAGGGCCCAGGTATTGATGGTGATTAAGAAAAGGAAGAGGACATAATTTCTCTCCTTCCCAGGAGGTCTGATATTAAAATGTAGAGGGGGCCTAGTACATGCCAAATGCTTCCAAATACCTTCCTCACTGCTGGTCGTCCCAGGAGCCCTGAGAGAAACAGCTTTGCTTTACCACTCAAATAAGTATACTGCGCCTCAGAGAGTTGAGCAGCTTGCACCCAGCCAGTGAGGGGTGGGGCCGAAATCAGAACTTGGGTCTTTTGCCTCCAGGTTTCCTTGGCCACCCCTCAGAGGCACATTTTCATGGGACCCCAGGGAGATCTGCCTTTCTCTAAATGAACCCTGCTGCAGCATATGATAGGCAAATCCCCTCAAAGTTAATATACACTCGAAGAAATAACTGTACCTTCTAGGATCCTTTCCCTATTCATTCTATGAAAGATGACAGAGACCTCTATGGATCCCCAGTGGGGTCATACAAAGCAGGACACTAGCACTGGATAGGGCCTCAGGCAGAATCAGGCCACAGGAAGCAGAGGGAGGTCAAATGACCCCAAAGACTCCTTACTCCTCGATAAACTCATCCTACCAGCAGAGTGAGGAAGTCAAGTCCCGAGTGGCTAACACCAAGTTGCAGTTCCCAGCCTCCTTTGCAGTATGGCCTTGTAACTGAGCTCTGCCAGGTACGATGTGAGCAGAAGCAAAGTGACTTCTCAAGCTTGGGTCTTTGTGCTTTTTCTCTGCACTGTGGCAGATGAGGATGGCAACCCAGGCAGCCAAGCCTTGCACAGGCGGACATAAAAGTCAAAGCTTGAACTTTGCTTTTGAGAGCAGTTAGTGTTACCATAACTTGTACAAACTCACCAAAGTTCTCTAACAGGGCTCAGGAACTTGAACTCAGAATGTGATATGGCAAAGTAGTCAGATAGCAAGATTTGGAAGAGGGAGAATGGATTTATTTAAGTTGCAGCTCCAACATGCAATTTAGGTGTGAGTCTGGACAAGTCACTTTGGACAAGTGTTTGATGTTGGTCAAGTTTCTATCACTATTGGTATCGGAAGGCAAAGGGTAGACCTTACCTATACCCCTGCTCACCCACAGCAACCAATAAGTGCAGAGGAAAGGCCCCAGGTTCCAGCTTCGGTTGGACTGACTCAAATACCAGCCTGTCAGTGTGCAAACACAGCGGGCACCATGACTGCTCAGTGGATGCTGCCTACTTCCCTTCACAGGCTCGGGCATCGCTGGCAGGATAACGACACCACCTCTTCCTTCCATCTTGGCCCCACTCACAGTTGACAACATACAAATGAGGCATGAAGCACACAAGAGTTGTAAGGAGACACCTCCCCTTCTTCAATGGAGGATGATGGTGGAGCTTTGGGTTCAACTGGTAGATTCAAGATTTTCTGGCATCTCTCGCCTCCAATACTCTCTTCAAATCTCCTCCTTCCAAAGACTTCCAGCCTTGTTGTGTGCTTCAGGAAGGTGGCCGTGAGAGATCACTGAGCAGCCTGGCGTCCTCCGCAAGGCACCCCTCCCGGCTCCCCATTCCTCACATAGAGACATCACCTCCCCAGTAGCCCCCTGCATGTTCCCTCCGGAGCAAGCGGCAAACCAAACAGTGGGGGGAAGACACACAGTCTTGTTTTTTATTTTGGGTTTCTTTTTTGTCATTGTTGTTGAGAAACACTCTTGGTATCTTACTTCTCAATCTATTTTAAAACTATTTGTGAAAGCTTTTAAGCCATCTGAGGAGAGAAAAGGAAAACAATCCAGCAGCAGCTAATCAACGTCTGTCCTAAGCGGCTGCGTGCTTTTCTATTCAGGCAATGCTGCTTTTTGTTTTGTTTTGTTTTTAATTGAGCTATGGAGGAGCAGCAACACTCAAAGAATGTAGGCAGTGAGCTAGAGAGTCATATTCATGTCACATTCAATATTTCATCCAAGCCCCAGAGAGACGGCAATGTGGTACAGCACAGGACATCCCCAGGGCAGATTTCAGGCTGGCTGCTTTCCGCTGGCCTCTGACTTTCTTTGTCCATGATTCTAAGTTTTCCACCTGCACGTGTTCTCTGCTGGGCCTTTCTGGACTTCTCCCCATCCTTCCTTCCAGACCGGATTCTCTTCATATCCCTCAAGGCCCAAGGGAAGGGGCGTCACCTCTCTCAGAGCCCTCTCGAAGCTTCTGGCTTCACCTCTTCTGCATGCACCAGAGTCAAGCGAGAGATGTGACTCCCAATGGCCACTGTTTGGTATCTGTTTTCAGTTGCTGTAAGAGCATACTCAAGACCAGATAAGTCAAGAGAAGTACATTTGCCTCGTGGTTTAGGAAGTTCAAGAACACGGCCCTGGCATCTTCTCACTTCTGGTGCGGGTCCCATGCTGTTCTCTGAAAAGTCAGAGAGGGAGCAAGTACCTGCAGGAGAAGGGCATGTACAAGGTGGGAAGGGTGGGCTTGCTTTATGACAACTGCTCTCGTGATATCTCACCCACTCTCATGGGAACTACATTCATCCCATCATGAGTGTGGATCCCTCATGACTTAAGGGTCTCACCACCTCTCAACACCATTACATTGGGAATCAAACGTCAATATGAGTTTCTGTGAAGACAAAATGTATCCAAACCATAGAAGCCACCGAGTCTGGGTCTGGGCAGTGTCCTTTCTGCAAAGCCTCCTGGGACAGTCTTGGCCCAGAACCAGCCTTGCTGACTTCTTTTTCAAGACCAGACTCCCAAATGAACTTCTCCTGGAAGTTCATCACAGCCCCTTCCCTCTGGCCCTGACACCCGGATGCAGCCTTCTCAGAATTCCCAGAAGATCCAAGCATACCTCCTCTCTGACCCCAGATGTGTCCAGTGAGAACTGGAGGCGTCTGGGTGCTGCTGTCCTGGGGCAGGGGCTGCCGTTCAGCTCATCCGTGAGGGACTTCTGCATCAGAGGGGTTGAAGGCTACTGTGACGTGGAGGAGCAGTGCTGAACTCGGGCAAGACATGTAGCTCCCAGGCAACGAGGGCTCTCTGGGGAGCCGCAGGAGCTTTCCGAGCCTTCACCCCCCAGGACTTTACCCCTGAGCTGTGAGGTTCAGGAGCACAGTGAGTCTGAACTGTTTTCCAGTTTTTGAGAACGTGCCTTCTTGCTAAGAGCCCAGTGGAAACACGGGTAAGAGAAAATTTCATGAAAGAGGCAAACTTTAAGAGTTGGAAGTACACCTAAAATGCAGAGGTGCCGAAATAGGATTGGGGTGGGAGAGGAGGCCAGGTCGAGGAAGGAGTGAGAGCAAATGTGAGTGCTAATTTAGTCAGCAAACTTTACTGAGTAACCACTATGTGCCAACTACTGTTCTAAGTGCTAGGGACACAGGAATGAAGAAGAGTGACTAGGTCCCTGCCCTCAGAGGGCTCGCATGCTCATTGGGAAGGACAAACAATAAACACTGTCAAATAAAAATACAGAATAATTTCTGATGGTGACAGGCAAGCAGAAGGTGAAATGCTGTGGTGAGTAAAGATGTAGAGTCTCTGAATAAGGTGACGAAATAGCTGCTCAGAGAGGGAAACTGTCAGCCAAGAATAGAGTGCTGATCTAGAGCCAGGCTGAAGATGAGCATGCCGCAGGAAACAGCGAGGGCAAAGGCCCTGAGGCAGGAACAAGCCTGGTGTGTTTGAGAAACCGAACATCGACAAATCACCATTACAGCAAGAACTGAGGGCAAGAAGAAAAGTAGGATGTGATGAAACCCAAAGTCATTTCCGTGAAACAGTAAGCTGTTGACTTGGACTAGAGTCAAAGAAGCAGATAATTAAAGAAACTAACCTAGTGCTAAAGTTAGAAACATCAAACATCAAAATTGAAGTGTATATACTCCCTTCATCAGGACTAATCATCCCACACATGCACAGGACTGCTGGGCAGGTCATCAGAGGGGACCCCACATATTGCTCGTAAAGTAGGGTGCCTCTGGGGATGGCAAGGGCTTTGAATGCAGGGCACAAGGCAGCGAGAGGTGAAGGGAAGCCATGCTTTACCCAGAATGTCTGAGCAAGAGGTCATCTTGCTCACCTTCCTCCTGGACGGAGGACATGAAGCCAGCAAAGGAAACTGGGGGGGTGCAAGGGAGGGAGCCGAAGATGCACCTAGTCTTTGCCAATCATCTCTGTTTCTCCCCTGGTAATGTGCGCAGAATCAGTACCCCTGGGCTGTGCGTGCCAAAGCATTTGGTGGTGGCTAGCATTTGGTTGCGATTCTGCCATGATCACCTGTTAACAAGGAGGTACCTTTAGACAGCCACATCGTAGAATGTTGTGCTGACAGCTAGAGAGAAGTTGCCCTGGAGAACTAGATTCTGGTTGTGTGCAGTTGCTGAGTTAGAGTGGGGTGGAGGGCAGTAATGTCAGGATAACTTGATCTGGGATGACTCATTCAAAATAAATATGTGCAGAGTAACTCAGCCTGCCGTGACTAACACGCTCATGTTCAAGAAGCTGCATGAGTTTACAGTGTGTGCAGAGGTGTGAACTGTGTATGTGTCCAGCAGCATGTGTCACCCACCCTTGAGGGCAAGTGTCGGCCTCAGCAAGCATCCACCATGCAGTGGGCGGGGCGGGGCTCTAGTGCCCTCCCTACCACCCCAGAAAGCTGGCAAATCTTGGACAGACTCTGGGGATCTCTTCACCACTGTGATCATTCCCTGCAGACCTGAGGTCTGGACTCTGCTGATGGTCCTAGAGCACCTTGGGGAGTCCCACGAGTCTCTCACATCCAACATACTTCCTCCAACTACTCTAGACCCTTCTCAGCTCAAAGGAGCTAGATGGAAACATTGCCCATTCTCCCCTAACCACAGTTAGGGGTACACTTCTTCAGAGGGGGGAATATTATAGACAGCAAAGTAAGGTAGAAATATTATAGGCAGTCAGACAGGGCTGGGCCCTCATGGAGTCGATACACAAGAGGAGAATATGCTACAACTATGGCTGGAGGCACATCCATTGAAGGTCAGGACTCAAGATAAGGCCAAGGGATAAACAATGAACTGAAGATCACGCTTATCTGATCTAATAAAGTCTAGATCACCCAGGTGGGTGACCAAGACCTCTAGATCCACCCCATCCTTGAATGTCTTTATTCTTTCCATGTTCATTTGCTATGTGATCTTCTTCTCCATTGGCAATTACACTTGTAATATTATTGGTTAATCATCATTTTGACACACATTTACCCGCCTCGTGATTTTGCTCTATAAAACTTCCCCTGAAAAGTGAGCTTGTTGGCAACCCACTCGGGTCCCCTCCTATCTCTCAGGAGCTCTCTTTCTCTCTCTCAATAAAATGACTACTTTTAACCTCCTTTGTTCCTTAGAATTCATTCTTTGACTTCGGGGAACACAGAACTCAGCGTAACTGACATCTAGCAGGTTGGGAGTTATATTTTTTCCCCTATGTCACAACCACTCCTACCCTTCCTAAATGTAGTCTTCCCCACAGCTGGGCATCAGCACAGGCCTGTCAGATGCAGGCTGCCCCAGAAGAGGGCAGAAGCTGCCTCAACTAAGTGGCATGGGACACAGTCTCTTCCCCTCCTTGCCCTCAGGCCAGGCCTCTGTGCAGACTTGGGACCTCACTGCACAACAAGAGGTCCCTCTTCGCCTCCCTTGCTCCTCACTGTGACTCAGCAAAGGTGGCCCCATTTTCCAGATGGAGAAAGCACGTCTCCTCCCAAAGGCGAAGGTGTAGGCCTCCCACAGCCTGTGAGCGGAGGAGGCAGGAACCAGCAACCACCTCCACCTTCCCTTGCCAATTTCCACATTCTTCCTTGCATACCTTCTTGAACTGGAACCAGATAGCCAAGAAAAAAAAAATTAAATGCCAAATGTTCCACTTCTCAGAGAGCATTTTGGGCTGCCCCCTACGCAATGCCAATAAGGAAAGAAGAAGAAAAGAAATCATTCCATCAATAGCTCTGGCCTCCTTGGGTACAATTCTAATTAAAGTTAGACTGCCAGGGGCCTTCTGGAAATGGCTAAAAATAAACGAAGGGCATTTTTAGACTGGGGGCCCGGCTGTGCAGAGGGGAATGGTGGCGCCAGGCCCAGCAGACCGGGCTTGTGACTCAATGAAGGCGGCCGCCACCCAGCCTTTCCTGTTCATTCCTTTCTCCCTCCTCACCTTCCCCTTTGAATAATGTGTTTTTCACTGCCACTTCAATCTCAGCCCCTGCTCTCCACATTAACATGTATATTGCTTGGTTAAGGGCTATCTGGCTGGGTGGCTCTAAATAACTGGGAGAGGACAGGAAGGTGACGGTGACGAGGGGCGGGATGAATGAGGGGCGGGTCAAACCTCCTGGCCGCCTTTGTCATTTATAAACAAATTCAACCGCTCTCTTTTCTGTAGAGGAAGGTGGAGCCTATCCAGGCTGGTGGCCTTCCTCCCTGCCTTCCCCAGGCCTGGCTCACACAGTGCTGGTCCTCTGGTCACACCCATGGGCCACTGGCGTTTCCGCCCCAGGCTGCACACTGTGCTGTGCACTAAGGGTCACAGTCACAAGCCTCAGGGAGCTGACAGCGTCTGGAGACAGACTCTAGTCACAACTCCTGCCGGGTACGTGGCCTGCTGTGTGGCCTGCGCCGAGCAGGGCACTTCACCCAGACAGTGCTAGGTCCAGGCAGGAAGCCTCCAGGAAGCCAGGCCTGACTGGGGAAAGATGAGCTGAATGAATTAGTAGTTCAAGTCGACAGTCCCCTGCGCTCAGGGCTACTGTGTCATATTAACCTGTCTTTGCACTTCCGGGCCTGCTCACTCTGCACATATATCTATATATACAAATACGTAAAATCAAAACATGTGCACACTTTGGTCATGTGTTCTAAGGCTTATCTCCGTCTGCTGTAATGTAAGTTCCAAGGGACCAAAACCTCTGCATCATGTTTCCTGATCTAACTTCAGCAAGGTGCCTCTTAGGCCCGAAGTGAAGCAGAGTGCAGCGCCCTTTGATGAGTGAAAAGATGTGTGGGTGGCGGGAAAGGGTGCGGGGTAGAGGGCCGGGGTCCGGGGAAGCTAGAGTCCTGAGGCCGCGCAGCACTTCGGGAGGTCATTCAGAGCATGCACTATGACTGCAGCATTGTCCCGGGAGAGATGGGCAGGGCATGAAGTGCTCCGGGTCGGCCAGAGTGGGTAGGACCGTGAGCTGTGTGAAGGAGTTCAGACTTTAATGGCAGAGCAGTAGGGAGCCCTGGGAGTATCCGCAGCAGGGCAGTGATGTGATCAGGTTTGCCTTGAGAAAGGTTGTGCCAGTGGGAGAGAAGAGAGGCTGGAGGGCTGAGCAGACGCAGAGACACTGGCGGGCTGCTGTGAGCTGTAACCCGGGCAGACTGGGGCTGCTTGTGGGGACTCTTTTTCTTGTTGCTCCTCCACTTGAAGAACAGTAATGGTGCTTACAAGGAGTCGCAGTGGGTTAGAGTCGGGCCCTGGACTGTGGGCCAGCTGTAGGCCCGGGACGCTCCTCAGAAATGCTCTGAAAGTAGTAAGAGGGACATAGAAGAAAGTCGTTCCCAGTTCGGAGCCTACGGCCTCGGCACACTTGACTCTAATCTTTTACCTCCGATCTGGTTCCTGCTTGTCTCCCGGCCGTTGCCCTGACTCTGGGATAAAAATAATGGCAAAGCGAATGGTGACAGAGTATCCTTCTGTGCCAGCCGTGGGTCGCAGGCACTCAATTCGACCTGATTAATCTTCCCAACACATCTTGAAGGCCCCTGGCTCCACAGTCAGTGCTCAGTGTGTCCCTTGATGTCCAGGGGAACTGGTCCCAGCACCCCGAGGATTCCAGAACTCGTAGATGCTCCTGTCTTTTGTATAAAATGGCATGGTGTTTGCATGTGACCTACTCACATCCTCCCGCTACTTTAAATCATCTCTAGATGACATATAACTCCTAACACAGTATAAATGCTATGTAAATACTTCTTATAGTCCGTGTTTAGGAAATAATGACAAGAAAAAAAAATCTATACATGTTTAGTACAGATGCAAACATCTACGCCGTACACAAATTGCAAGAGGCAAACACTGACCTAATGTGAGTGCAAAGAAAAAGTCGAGGTCTGAGGCCTGGTAGGACCTGCGGCAGGGCAACCCCGGGCAGCCTGCCTTCCTGGGCATTGAGCCTAGTGCTTGGCCTGTGGCAAACTCAAGTTTTTCTTCTTGGAAATTTCTAGAATTTTAAAAATATTGTCCAGCCACAGTTTAGTCTGCAGATGCAGAAACTGGATGGATATGGAGAACTGTGACTCTTCCTGTTGGAGGATGGTGGGTCCTGTGGGGCTTCTTTCCTGGTTCTTGGTGTCCCAAATGAAGAACTGGACAAGACCCACAGAACAGGCAGCAAGAGTGCACATTTACTGAGAGTGGGAAGGAGGTGCATCTATAGGACAAGAGTGGGCCGGTGAACAGGCTCACGGCAGCCCTGAAGGTAAAGGAAGGGGCTCTTTTATATCCAAAATACCTGGGTTGGCTTCCCCCTCATGCAAATAAGGCATTGGGTCATTTGTCTATCAAAGATTCGCTTTAAACTACCTCATCGAAAGATCCGCTTAGCCTCCCACCAGATGTAAGTGAACAACTGAAAATAGCACTTTTCTGATTGGTCCTACAAACAGCACCAGATTCTAATAAAGGTTTGAAAATGTGGCCTTCTGGCTGGTTCTGGGGACAGCACTCAGGAGCTGTTGCAGTCTTGGGTCCTGTGTTCTGTGCATGTCCTCCGGGTTTTTGTAAACTTTGACACATTCCACCCAGTTAGTTGTCTGGTTTGCCCCAGCCCTAATCTCCTACCTCATTCCCAGTTAGGCTGTCATCCTGGATCTTACAGGGAACACAAGACGGATACTGTCGTTGTCACCCCCCACAGGCTCAGAAACTGAGGGTAGAAGGATACGTGACTTCTCCAAAGGGACTTGGGTAAGAGGAGACAGGTAAGTGTAGACTCTAGTTAATAAGAGCAGGATCCAGGCTGCGAAAGGAAGAAGACTTTTCACACAGGCCAGGCACCATGCTAGGTACTTCCCACAGTTTCGTTTTATCAAGCTTCACAGCAGATAAAGTCAGTGTTCTGATCCAGCCTCTGTTTTCGGACGAGAAGTAGAGATTCAGGGAGGTGAAGAGACTTACCCAAAATCACACAGCTGGTATGAGGAAGAGCCAGGATTTAATCTCAAATTATTCTGATTCCAGACTCCACGTTCTTCCAGTCCTATTGAGCTGCTAGAATTCTGAGTGTGAATTCCTTGGATTATTCCCTTTTATCCTTCCACAATTCCTTACATCACTCCAACCACAAGTCTGCAGCTCAGATCTGGACCTGAATATTCTCAGTTTCCTGTCTTGATCTGGCACAAAGAGTGGACTCCCGGCTGTGGTGGCAGCCCTCAAAGCCTCCGGACCTCAGGAGCATGGGTGTTCCTCACACTTGCGTGACAAGGTCACCTCCTTCACTGGTTTCCCAAAGAGGCGCCGCTGCTTGTAAAGCACTTTTCCTTGGAGCTTCTGGGCTTGGAGTTAAATGCTGACACTCATCTTCCTCCAAATGTGATACCCTCGGTCAGAGGCCCGCCAGCACACAGAGAGTCCCGAAGGCTGCTTCATCGGTCTCAGCCTCAGTGTCCCCTCTTGTCCCGCCCTCCTGGGGCAAGGCGGCTCAGTGTTCCCTGGACTGACACCCCCAACTCACAGAGAGTGTGAAAAATCCTCAGTAATGAGGCCGTGAGGAGCCCGCAGGAAATCTGTTTCCGTCTCTCCCAGCCTAGAACGTGAGGGACATCCTCGCGCTCTGTCCACAATGTCTGCAAAGCCAGCAGTCGCCAGCAATGCCTGTGGGTCCTGGGAGAGGGGGACGAGACCAGAAAGGGTGTGTCTGCCTCCTTGTTCTCTGCTTCCTGGCTGCCCCATCATGGGCATCTCTCCTTCCCTGCCCCGGAGCCAGCCAACTACAGATGAAGAACATGCACCAAAATAAGCCTCCCTCCTTTAAGCTGCAGGCGTCAGGTATTTGTCCTGGTGATGAGGAAGGTGACCTAGACAACCCGCGCAGCGAGGAGCACACAATACTGCTCGGCGCCAGCCCCTCGCTCCTCCGAGCCTGGGCACCCCGACTGTCCCAGAGCCCCTCGCACCGGGCGCTCGCTGCCAGCAGGGGCGCTCCTCTCTCCGGGACCCTCCTCTGCCTTCCGCCCAGCTCCTCACTCCCTGTTCCTTCTGCTGGGCTCCACGCAGCCAGGTGCAGCTGCAGCGCCCACCTGTCCTGAGCTGCCCTTGGTGCTGCAGCCGGGAGTTAAGGGCTCTGTGCTCCCACACCTGGCTTGTTCTGTCTCCTCCCCAGGGCTTCGTTGTTTACTTTAATTGTTGCAATATGTCCAGTACAGGTCTATTTGCTTTATGGGACTGAAAGCTTCCTGAGAGCAGGCGGGAGCCATATATTACGCTACCCCACTTCTGAGATCCTTGCTACGTGGGAAGATTCTGTACAATGGCAGCCACAGGGGACTGTGAGGGAGACAGGCACTCAGGCCTCACCCAGAACCACCAAGTCAGAGTCTTCGATTTAATAATAAGATCTCTGTGTGCATCTTATGCACAATAAAGTGTAATAAGCTCCATCCAGAGACCACCCTGTGCACAATGCCCTGCAAATTTCACATTGCAGTAATTCGGGGTGTTTGTTGAATGGCTAAATGAGTGAATATGGAAAGGATCATCCA